>JAKLLW010000673.1:0-26623 GCA_022814695.1 Neocatenulostroma microsporum
GATGCACGCAAGCACCGTGAACAATATTGTCGTTATGTAGATGGCAGGCTGCGAAGCGTGACCCGATAGAGCCATGATGGCGGGTGTATGAGAGTACGTTCGGTGGACTCGACGCAGGACCGGTGTGTCTGCCTCTCGGCCTCGCAGTTGCTTTCGGAACGTGAAGAACCAAATTTTAAGAACTTGGGGAATTCTCCTACCTTTCAAGCTGTCCATGTCGCAGTCGGTATAGGTGAGGGTGCATCGGGCTTCGTGCCGCCCTGACAGTAAGATCCTTGCTTCGTTGATGGACCATCGAAAGACACGTACCCGGGATCAAGAAACTTTGTTGCTGTTGATGTTGAATCATTGATTGCCATCTACGTAGTCCGCACGGGAAGAGAAGTAAGTGACACCCAAGGCAATGGTAGATCCATTGTTTCCAGGTTCTGGACGGGATGCACTCTGGGTCTCAACGGTGTTGACGCACCTAATGCATGGAGGTGGGCATCTGCGGATTTGACTCAGCCTAATGCACGGTGTGACCGGGATCTTTGAAGAGAATACAGAGACGTGAGACCTAATGCAAGAGACTTGTGCCATGGCTTTCAGCAGCAGATCGTCCACTACCTGATCGGCACGAATTGATGCGGTTCAGCGTTGATCTAGGCATGGGAGACAAGTGTTGCTGTCACAGTCCCACGTTTCTTCCCGTCACGCACGGCACAACATGATTGTTAGGCTCACGGGCCTTAAGAACCACCTGCAAGCCTCATGCCGGGTCGACGGCTCCGCACGCCTAGATGCGCGGCTGGAGCGCCACGAACGGCAGTCAAGGATGTCAAACTCTAATAGATGGCCCGAACCTTGATCTCCGCTGGGGCACCAGGCGAGCTCCCGGCGGTGCTCGGCCGTGGGCCGTGGCGCTTGCTTCCCCTCTGTCTTGCAGCGTCCCGCTCCGGCCTCGGTGACCTGATGTCCCATTGCGCCCTTTATCCCGTATGCTTCCTTCGATCGACGAAGCCTTGAAAGTAAGATGTACGATGCCAGGATCGCATGCCCGCACTCGTCAGTGGCATCCAGTCCAGGTTCTCATCAAGACGAGACACAACACCAACCCCAAACGGCCCGAGGTGTCGATCGAAGTGCCCCTTGAGGCGATCACTGCCGCGGCAGCCTACGAAACATTCGTTTACATAATGCCGGATCCTCGTTGGCTAATTAATGCATGTACTGCAACGACTGATTTGCCCGCGCCCACCGTTGTGGCTCGCTTGCCCACATGGTTGCCAAGGCAGGGCTGGGCGTTGCCACGCTCACGCTCACGCCTCAGCACTGCCTGAGCAGAAAATGGACTGGACATTCCGAGACGATTGCGACCCCAAAGCGCTCGACAAGATCATGTGGGAAGGTGCTTTTACAGGCGTCTCAATGTTCCTGTGTATGGGCTGGCTGTCGTTGGATCTTACCGGCGAGAACAGCGAAAAGCCTCCAATGCCTGACGGATATGAGTACCGCATGTGCCGCGAGCGGAAAGTTTCATGTTGCGCAATCTGTCACCACTCCTGTCAATGACGACTTTCCGGCTAAAGTAAAGCAAAGACCCGGCTTTACGAGCCTCATCTTTCGGCATCCCGACTGATTTGCGGATCTTCACAACTACCGCTCCGCCGAATCTAGGTACCATGCAGGTACTCCGCATGTACATGCTAGCATGCTAGCCTTACGGACCTTTCTCCGGCCGCTCTTTTCGACGACCTGCTCCCGTCCGTACACTGCGGGTACTCCCCATGTACATACTAAGAATCTCGTGGCGCTTTCTCCGGCCGCTCTTTTCGACAAGCTACTCCCGTTCCTAAAGGTACCATGTAAAGCTTCCTCCCCTCCATCGAAGCCGCAGTAGCCACCCACCAACCCAGAACCCTTTCTTACTGAAGCATCCGGCGTGCCTGCGCACCCTGGCCTCTGGTCCCGCACCGTCGGTGAAGATGAACACAGCATATGCAAGCCAAACTCGCTGTCAGCTCTGGCGAACCTGGAACATCAGGAAGAATCTTGGCTCGGACGTCTCATCCAGACCATCGGCCCGCATTTTGACAGATGTCGGGCTCCGTGTGGCAGTTGCAGCCCGAAGATCGCACAATTTCTAAGATCCCCATGTTATACTCGTCGACCAACCTTGTTCTCCACACAATGTCTTAAATCGGTTCGACGGAAAGCAGAGTGAGTTCAACACTGCAGGGTGCAGGAGGTCGCGAGTAGGATGCGGTTGACAATTCGCTGTTCTCCAGGGTCGTCATGTCTTACATCCAGGATGGCCAATGTCGTAAGCGGTGTAGGATTGCGAGTGCGACACGGGGTGGCGCAAGGTTGAGATGTCGCTGTAGAGTATCAGCTGCAACCCTGTTACATCGAGGACGATGGACGGCTCAGGACTGGCAATCAGCTGTACGGCTGCTACGGCATTGAATCTCTTCCAGACCTCATTGCATCCCTCTCGACCCCTTGGAAGTTGGCGCTGCGATCGACATCGTTGAGGTTCTTGTCCAGGAACAGCCAGTGGCATGAAATCACCCTGCCTCCTCCTACGTCTCGAGGCCTAAACGGCCTTCTACTGCAGGAGACTGTACGACCTTTCGCTCCAGGAGACTATGAGGATGTAGTCCTAACGATCCCAAAACGAGATCGCTTGATCAACTGTAGCTACGCCGGCCACCCGCGATATCATTTCTCGTTCGACTTGCTGTGGTGAGTGTCATTATCGAACAACCAACGCAGACGTACGAGACCCGAGCTGACTTACAAGAGCGGAACATTCAGTCACATCTGACAATACTACCACCCATTCACATGAGAACGATAAGCCACCATCTCGGTGCTAATCAGCGTCCCTTCCGACCTCCACCCAGCAGTTAGATCTGATCTCCTGATACTCGATTTCGCCTGCCAAGCCACTCGACAGGCATTCGCTCCCCTTTCTACGGTAAGTCAATCCTTGTGCGACAACAGTATCCCTTCATGGGGTCGCAGTCGCCCTGCGTCGACTGCCATTGACGTATTGTAGTTTCTTGACCACCAATGATTACCAGAGCGGTAAGCTCAGCCGAAGCAATGGCCTTGAACGGTCGCGGCGCATACGACACAACAGGTGCGCGCAGACTGGCGGGTTTTACGCTCGTGACATATGCTGACATCTCATCATAGGCACCCCAAAACCCAGGCCTTCAGGAGGAAACAATGGCGGCACCAACCACTCGTGAACCTCAAACTTTGTACTCTTCGCATCTGGAGCACCAGCTATGATCATCCTAGGCTTCTTGTCGATCTGCACCGCACTTTCGTGGGGCCTGTAGAGCCTATACTGCTCTCCGGCAGAGCCGGTGAAGCCGCTGGAGTGGTGGACCGTGGGAACAGTCTGCAACTGGGCCTGGACATCTAGGTGGAGGGTTGCGGTTCCAACGTTCGAGCCGGTCGGCGGCCAGAATCCTCGGCTCAGAGCCCGCGCCTATACACCTCACCGGGTACTGTCGTCGTGGTTCATCGCGCTACTCGCCAATCCTCGCATAATGCATGTCCAGGGCTTGGGCTTATGCATATCGCGTACAGGCGATCGCTGCGCTGTACTTAGAGCAACGAACTTTTCGCAGCTGACACAATCAGACATCATCCCCCCAAGAATCGCTTGACTCGCTTCCAGTCGAGAGCACACTGCGATTGAGCGCAAAGTTCGACACCGCTTGCAAGGTCACGTCGTCGCCCTCGAGCCTCTCCAGCCATCGCTTGAAAGGCGGCACTTCGAAGTATAGCGTCACCGCAATGACCAACAGTGTGAACGGTAAAGCAGAGGCCCAGAAGAGCCATTGACCTGGTTGCATGTTGCGGACGTCGGAGGTGTTCATTCCCATGAAGCTGGCCACATATGACAGCGGCAGGAAGATGATGGTGATGACGGTGGAGACGACTGTTGCGTTCTGCCCCCAGTCGCCGACTCCTTCGATCTGGTCTCGGCACTTGAGAGGTTGTATCAGTGTCTGTGGTGCTATACCAAGGGTTGATAAGTTGCACTTACTCCCATATGGAGCTGGTCAATCGACCTTTCCAGCCCCCGGATGACATCCTGCTCGGCTTCCTTTTCGTCCATTGTCCCCTGAATTAGCTGGTCGGTGAAACAGAAGGGGTCGTCATCGCTTTCGTCCTTGGGTGTCCAATACATCCGGAAGGCGCTCAGCATATCGTTTTGTTGCCTTATCACTTCCGAGTAAGCCACAAGCTTGTATCTCAGGTGTTGTAGTTGCTCTATGCGCCCTCTACTTGGCTCTCCTATCAAGACGTCGGGCTCCTGACAGGTGGTCAGTTATGCACCTCAACCCTCCGTGGAAACTTACCAATTTCGACACATAGTAGTTGTGCATAACAACAATGTTGTCGAAGTTTAGGACCGGCAGATTGGAGGCTCGAGCTGCCAGAAGGGTGAGCAGATCCTGCGGCAAAGCTGCTGTCATGCTGAGTGGGCTGCCGTGCTCTGACTTTAGAGCCTTCCTGAAAGCTGTGCCAAGGTAAGAAGCTGCATGCCGGGCAAGCTCCAAGGCACCAGGCCATAGAATTCTCACGGTCTCAACGCTCCACTCGCCTTCCTGGCACTTGACACCGTGGTTTGTGAGCAGTCGATACCTGGCGGAGGCCGACTTCATCCTCTCCGTGGAAGCATGGGCGTGATCGGAGCCTACGCTCGCTTTGAACCGTACTCTCAGTCACTGTCGTGTTCGACTTTAAAGAGCGAATGGCGTCTGATGTCCGCAGCAGCCACGCAATCATCAGAAGTGTTCTGATACAATACTCGAGGGCAGCCTTGAAGTGCCTGGCGGACTGTGTGCATGATCTGCGATGCTTAAATTGGCCGAGAGAGTACGGATCCATCAGTGACGTCTCAGCGAGCAACGGCGGGAGATGGTCGTGTATCTTTTGGAGCAAACGTCCCGTCCAGATCTTCGACCTCGGACAGATCAGAGTATCGAAGCTTGACATCAACTCCAGAACAGCTCCACGAAGTCTTGACGCTGGCAGAAATGTGTTGTCCTCGCCGCGGCTGAGCCGATCGTTCGGCAGAATCTCGTCTTTTTCCGCCATGACTAAGATGTGTGAATGGCGCTGGCCATGTAGAAGACAGGAAAGAACATCTGAGAACGAGGTTGGCAGTTGGATACCTAGCCTGTTGGGGTGCCTGCAGCTGAGCCGCTGTACTACTGCAGGGGCCAAAAGCAAAAGCAGCATGTGCATCAGGGCGGCAGTTGGCGTCATTCGGACAACCCTACGGCAGGTTGTATGGCGTCGTAAATGGCGTTGCACGTGCGAGCGCGTAGCATGATGATGTTAGAAGAGATATCTTCTTGTGGTGATGAGCCAAGGGAGAGAAGACGAGACGAGACGGGACGGAGATTCTGCCCAGCTCCACAACCGAGGTCCGGACATAGTGGTCCAATCTCCGCAGCCTCGTCAAGCAGCTGTGAGCTTTGGAGATGCAGCAAAGATATATTGTTCCTGACACAGATCTCTTAGCGACGGGCATACCTCAGCAGAAGCTTCGTCATGCCGCCAGTAGACTTCACGCCCACCTTCGAGACGCCTCAGCCGCCCTCTCAATACTGCGTCCTCTCCTACCCAGCGCCCAATGTCTTGCTCGTCAGGCTCAACAGACCGAAAGATCTGAACTGCATAAGTATGGCTGGGCATGCCGAGCTGGACGCAATTTGGGAGTGGATGGATGCCGAGCCAGCGTTGAATGTGGGTGTGATAACGGGCACCGGGCGAGCCTTTTGCGCTGGAGCAGACCTGAAGGGTAAGAGGGTATTCTACCAAGATAGCATACGTCTGGAGTGTCGCTAATGACAGCCATGCAGAGTGGGATCAGTCGAACTCCGAAGCCAAGAAGCGGACGATGCCTGCGTCGGGCTTCGGCGCGATATCTCGTCGCTCAGGAAGAAAGCCTATAATAGCAGCCGTCAATGGCCTAGCATACGGCGGTGGCATGGAGCTAGTCACCAATTGCGACCTTGTCATCGCATCGAGCAAAGCCACATTCGCCCTTCCAGAAGTCAAGCGTGGAGTGATTGCAGGAGCTGGCGCACTCCCACGCATCGTTCGCACGATCGGCAAGCAAAGGGCGATGGAAATGGCTCTCACCGGCCGAACCGTTTCGGCGCAAGAGGCGAATCAATGGGGGTTCGCGAACAGAGTCGTTGGCGACAAGGTAGGCGAGGTCGTGCAAACTGCTGTAGAGTACGCGAAGATGATCGCGGAGAACAGCCCAGACGCTGTCATTGTCAGTAGAGAGGGTATAAAGATGGGATGGGAGGGTGTAGGAGCGGAAGATGCGACGAGGATAACGCATGATACTTGGATGCCGAGACTGCAGGCAGGCGAGAACATGAAGGAGGGCGTGAAGGCGTTTGTTGAGAAGCGGAAGCCGAGATGGAAGGCGGCGAAGCTCTGATAGCATCACGCATTCGAAATGTGCACTCTCCAGCATTTCCACGTCAGTCTGTGATGTTGATGTGAAGGATGTCAGTCCTGCGAGCAGGCTGGAGTTTTGAGTGGGCGTCCGCTTGATCCGAACAGCGGCCGAGTCGTCCGCTTCCTGGACTTCATCTTCGCCAAACACCTTCACTTTCCACACTTCAGTCGTACATTGAACGTCAGTCCGTCTTCTTCAAAGCCTTCGTAACCCGCCAGTATCTAATGGCATATACTGCTGTCTGAAACGGCTCTGTCCACTTGATGTGACACATCACGTATTATTCCCCCTCAATTGCCACTCTCTCTTGGCCGTTGGAAACGAGAGCCATTGTCCACGACACTATACCATTACGACCTCCACACCATCCAGCCAGTTGCCCAAGATGTCTTCATACATCATCTCAAACCTCCCACGTATCTCCCGCGAATCCCTCGCCAACCTCATCCGCACCAAAACCCCCAACGTCACAATCATAGACGTCCGCGACAGCGACTATATCGGCGGCCACATCATCGGATGCCAGAACATCCCAGTCCATACCCACGACTTCCGTATGCCTGAGATGGTTCGCACGCTCAAAGACCAGGATGCTGTGGTCTTCCATTGCGCTTTGTCTCAGCAACGAGGCCCGAGCAGTGCGCTGAGGTACTTGAGGGAGAGGGATAGGATGGCAGAGAAGGGAGGATTGGGGGAGAGGGAGGATGGGAAGGAGGTAGGGGTGGGGCAGAAGGTTTATGTGCTTGAGGGAGGGTTTACGAAGTGGCAGGAGGTGTAAGTCTTCTCTTTCCCGGCGCTTCTGCTGCTTGTATTTGATGTCCTTCTGCTCTTGCTGATACAATTGGTAGGTATGGGGAGGACAAGGAGCTCACGGAGGCTTATATTAAGGATCTCTGGGATGATTCGTGGTAGAGGGGAGGTTTCGGTCGGTGGCTGCGGCCAAGTAAGTGGTTCAGCGGAGGCGTTTGGCGTATAGAGCCACGCTCGGGGCATATTGGAAACTCATGAGGCACCGCGATCAACTTAAAAACTATCTGGGGCTGTTCTACCACCTCAATTACACCTTAGTAAGCCTACGGAGGACTGAAGTGGTGCTCGTTGCGGTCAATGCAAGCGGAGGGGGGCTGAATCTAGAAAGCGCGGCGAAAACTTTTGCCTCTCAAAATCGAGTACATCCACCACCACGTCTTCAAATAACGCTCTCGTGATCTCAATACCTTCCCACAACCTCTGCACCCCTTCGGGCATCCTCAAATAGCTTCAGTACTGGCTGAACATCATCCGCAACCCATCAAAGCGCCAGTATGGCTGCAGCAAACACTACCGGCACTGTCGGCCCTTCTCCCACACAGCCCTTGGCGGCCTTCAAGACCGTCTACCTCAACACCAGCACCAACAGCCACCTTGCTGTCTGCTGCATGCACTGCGGCGGAAACGCTCGCTCCGATCCTCCACATCCGTTCTACGACTCGGCGACAGGTCTGGTCAGCCATATGAACAGCGTCCACGGCACCAACACCACTGTCAAGACTTTCCTCGCGGGCAATAATCATCGCGTGCTTACGCCGCAGGAGGTGGCTACGATCGAGGCGGCTAATGGCAGTAGTGTGATCTCCAGGAGACCAGCGGTGAAGGTCCACGATGATACGGCGGGTTCCAAGCAGCCAGCTCCGGGCATATTGATAGAAGGGTATTCCATCGTGACGAAGAAGAAAGATGGAACGTGTGTTGAGCTCGCCTGTTGCTACTGTCATGGTAATGCTCGTGACGCTCGTGGCAGCGCGCCTGACAAGAAGGTTAGGCTGGTGTTCTTAGAAGGCTGGACGGGGCTGGTCAGCCATATCGCTCAATCCCACAAGAAGAAGCCTTTGACTGCGGACGAGAAGTGGGTGCTTGAAAAGTGTGGGACGGTCATCAGTCAAGCGAGGTACGACCAGCTGAAGGCTGACAAGACGGGTGGTATGATTGATAAGGTCGATGTGGAGAAGGATGAAGAGTCGAATGAAGGGTCGCAGGGTACGGGTAAGAAGGATCCAGCGGCTCCCAAGAAGACGAGTGGAAGTTCAGGGCATAGGCTGAGTGTACAGAAGCGCAAGAGGGCCAATGATGGTACGGAGATGCTGCGTCGCAGCCACAAAAGAGAGATTGGATGCTAACTTGACCTGTAGGCATCGCATCGCTCATGACCGCGCCATCACCGCTCGACCAGGCATTTACGGATGCACAATCGGCTATACCGCAGCACCATGCGCCGGAGCTTTCGAGTAAGAGGGTGCATTTCAGACAAGTCTCATTGATGGCAACTGACTTGGCATATAGGATTCATTCCGTATACGCCCACGCCATCCCCGTTCCAGCCGGCAGCTTCTGCCGCACAGACGGCTGTACAGCAGCGCAATGCTCCGCTCAGCTTCGGTGAGATGCTCCATATTCTTCAAGACTGCAGAGCTGTGACTGATCAGCGTGCATAGCATCTTCCACGCCTGGGCTTGCAGCATTCCTGTACCATCAGCCAGCCGCTGCAGCACAGCAGAGCGTACAGCAGCGCAAGGCTCCGCGTGCTTCTCGTGAGATCGTCCACATCGGCTGCATCGCTGTGATTGTAACTGACACACCATTCAGGATCCACTACATCCACAACGTCGGCATCCCCGCTCCAGCGCCCGAGGATGAGTACACAGCAGGCTGTACCGCCGCGCAGTGCGCCACCTATCTCAGGTAAGATAGCGTATTACGCCCAGATTCGATCGTATCGTATGCTAATCCGGAGTATAGCGGCCCCTACGTCCACAACTTCGGCATCCCCGCTCCAGCGTCCAACGGTCGCAGCAGGGTCGACGGTATCGCAGCACGTCAACTACAGTGAGATGCTTCATCGTATCCAGGTTTCAGAAATTCAGGCTAACACCGTGCAACAGGTGTTCGTCCAATCCCGCCACCGGCTCCAATTGTGCTGCCGGAGCATGGCGAACATGTCCCGTTCGATGGGACGATCTCGATGCCGTTCTGGACTGAAACAGCTACCGGTTGGAGGAGGGGTTAGGACGGTGGTATCAGGGAGCACTGTCAAATGGTCGTTCAATGCTTGTGGCAGCGCCATCTCCGCGTGAGCTGTCAGCTCATGGCGTGCGTATTCCGCTCCCGGAGAAGCAGTAGGGTCGAACTAGAGAGGCGAGGACGGTGACAGAGTGGACTATTAAGTACGGTGGACAGTATGAGTGAGCGCTTGCAGGAGATGGTCAGTGTTGCGGCGGAAGTGAAGTGGAGGTTCGAGTCGCCGATTCTTCGGCCATCGGCTTTCGCTAAATCTTTCCTCCGCCAGTTCTTCCACCAATCTCCTCCTCTTCTTTCATCTGCGGACATGATTACGCCGGGCAAAGGAGCCCCTCGGTGGGGCAGGTCGAGTACGTTCCTGCCTGTCATGCTCGCAATGGCAGAACAATAAAGGGTCAGGTGTTCCTGACGATCCCAACGAGCAAAGGCTAAGTTCATACTTCATTTCTCCTTGCTCAACTCACTGCACTGAAGCACCTTCTTGGGCGAGCCGTTGACCACTTGATACATCAACTGAAGAGCAACGACAACAACAGCGAAAATGGTGACGATCACAGGAGCGACGACGAGGGATGTTCGGTTTCCGGTAAGTACATCCATCGTACCTTCCTAAGCTTGCTAGGTATAGGTCGTACCTTCCTCAGTTCAGGAAGGAAGGCGTAGGTGGTCAGATCGTACCTTCCTCGGCTACCAAGTAATCCTCGTACCTTCCTCACTTTAGAAAAGGGAAGGCGCATACTGACCATGGCTCTTGCCGCTTTTAGACATCCCTAGACAAAACCGGCTCCGACGCAATGAACGCCGCAGGCGACTACTCGGCCGCCTACGTAATCCTCCACACCGACTCCCCCGATCACCACTCCGGCCACGGCATGACCTTCACCATCGGCCGCGGCAATGAGATCGTCTGCCAAGCCATCCAAGTCCTCTCCGACCGCGTCAAAGGCAAAACCCTCGAATCTCTCGTCCAGGACTGGGGCAAGACTTGGAGATACTTGGTCTCGGATAGCCATCTGCGGTGGATAGGGCCGGAGAAGGGGGTCATTCATCTGGCGTTGGGCAGTCTCGTGAATGCGATTTGGGACCTTTGGGCTAAGGTGCTGGGAAAGCCTGTTTGGAGGATTGTGGCGGAGATGAGCCCGGAGGAGTTTGTGAGGTGTATTGATTTTAGGTATATCACAGACGCAATTACACCTGAAGAAGCGATAGAGCTGTTGAAGAAAGTGGAGCCAGGGAAGGCGCAGCGGATGAAGGAGGCAGAGCAGAATAGAGCGGTACCTGCCTACACCACCTCAGCCGGCTGGCTAGGCTACGGCGAAGACAAGATGAAGGGTTTATTACAGGAGACCTTGGCCAAGGGGTACAGGCACTTCAAGCTCAAAGTCGGCACCTCCCTCGAAGCAGATAAACACCGCCTCTCCATCGCCCGCGAAGTCATCGGCTACGACAAAGGCAATATTCTCATGGTCGACGCCAATCAAGTCTGGTCTGTGCCTGAAGCTATTGCTTACATGAAAGAGTTGGCGGAGTTTAAGCCGTGGTTCATCGAGGAACCTACATCCCCAGACGATGTTTTCGGGCACAAGGCGATACGGGAAGCGCTTAAGCCGTATGGAATAGGCGTAGCGACGGGGGAGATGTGTCAGAACCGCGTCATCTTCAAACAACTGATCGTTCAAGGGGCGATTGATGTCTGCCAAATCGACGCTTGTCGGATGGGAGGCGTCAACGAGGTCATGGCCGTGATGCTCATAGCGGCGAAGTACGGTGTCCCTATCGTTCCGCACAGTGGTGGCGTGGGATTGCCGGAGTATACACAGCATCTTAGCACCATCGACTACGTCTGCGTCGCAGGCAAGCTCTCAGTCCTCGAATATGTCGACCACCTGCACGAGCACTTCTTCCACCCCGCAGTTATCAAGGAAGGGTACTACACTACTCCCACCGAGGCAGGGTATAGTGTGGAGATGAAGCCGGAAAGCATGGATCGGTATGAGTTCCCAGGCAAAGAAGGCGTCAGCTGGTGGAGGAGCGAAGAGGCGAAGCCTATACTTGAAGGCGAGCGGTTCTGAGTGAGTGGAGGACTCGCCGGTTCGGCAAGATACACCATAGACCTTTCAATACCCTCGAGCGTTCACTTTCGCCCCCCAACTTATGCAAGCATGTTGATTGTTCTCTCGACATGCTTGGCATGGTATTGTGAACAGTGAGCAGTGCTGTTATGAGGCGATACTAACTCTACGAGATAGGCTGACATGCGCTAAGGCTTAATGAGACTTGAGTTGAGCATCCGGCGGCGCCACTTGGTTACTATCGGTACAGCAACAGCAGGGCCACTGATGGGCCCCATTGGGAGGAACTCCAAGCATATCAACTCTCACTCCGGACTCATGGGGCATTGCTCCAACCGTCTACACAGCTTTCTTCAAAACTCTCGACCGGCCATTCAGCAACGACTCGATAAGAAGGTCCCTGCGTGCCCTCCTCTCTCTCCTCTCCACTCAAAGAATACGCATTCCACCCCCGGCCGGGCACCCACTCACCTCGAGTATTATGCTCACAACCCTCGCAAGCTGGCTCCTTCCCACCACCTAGCTCTTCAGCTTCCTTCGCCATCTCCTCCCTAGTCTGCAGCGTCTCGAACCAGATCTTCTCAATGTTGTGGCCGTAAGGAGATACTTCCCGATCATCAATGGGTGGCCAGTCTACGCTCTCGTGGCGAGCGGCAAAGGTACGTATAGCAGCCAGGCGCTGGTCTTGTCTAGGGGGAAGGGTGTCGCTTTCGCTGGCTGGTTCGCGGACATAGCAGTTGCTGAACTTCATGATTAGATATAGGTCGTACGTAACACGTTTAGTGAGAGATATGGCAGGATTTGACACAAGAAGGACTTACTATCCAGGATTCCGCTTTTCGATCTTGCTGTTGTCCCAAATGGTTCCCTCCAACCTGGGAACGACCCATAGCGATGGCTGGAGATGGGAGCACTGATCCTAGATTTCTCCGTCTACCGCGAACCCAGCTGTAAAGCCGAAAACGTGACGTTTCGTCACCCGCTCGGCAGTAGGGGCTGTAAGTATTTGCACGCCGAGACGGCGCAAGAGCTGTTTGTCAAGGTCTGTGTAACCGGGATCTTGAGCGGCGGCTGGGATTATGGCTTGAGGATCGTCTGAACGCACTATTGTGTGTCAGCAAGCGCTTAGCGCCGCAGCGAGAGCCAGAACCCATGGCTCAAGAAGAGGGTCAAGCTTACGATAATCGACGACGCTCAAGTACGCGGCTAATTGGTACCTGCCGAATCGGTGAGTATGGACAACTACCCCGAGTAGGAGTCATATCCTGACCGCAACAAGCAAACTCACATCGACAAATCCCTACCCGCCACCATATTATCCGACAAAGTCCCCGTCCCAAAAACCACCGCTCCTTCAGTCTTCCATCCCCCCAAAGGACGGTGCTGACGTAGGATCTCCAAAGTCCTCTCTCGGCACTTGGACTGCGCGTACATCGTGCTGATGCGTTCCCAATGTGGCCATAGCCGTTCAAGGCTCGTGATCGTGGGGTTCTCCAACCAACGCTGGAGTGGCACTCTACGGTTCCCGATTTGAACGCATTTGTTCGGATCGAGGGCGAGGATCTCGGGATCGAGGGCATTGAGCTTGTCCCATGCGGTCTTGTCTAGGCACTTTTCTAGGTCCGCGATGCATTCTTTGTAGGTATGGTATAGTGGGTCTGCGGGATCGGCTAGGTAGCCATCAGGGTGGAAGATTGCGGTGGTCGCCATGTTGGTAGTGTGGGCGAATGAGAAGCTCTTGACGGTTCACTTTTGCTGGGGAGTAACACGGTATGTTGGGGGAGGAGAAGGGAGGTGGGATGTAACAAAGACATGCGAGCTTCGTGCCGGACTTGGGTCATACGAGACAAAGGAACGTTCCGCACATCGTGAGGTATTGCGATGCGAATTCGTCTCCTACCCGACAAGGAGAATGTATCAGCTGAAGTGAAGGTAGTAAGGTATCTGCATACCGTAGTTACGACTCCATGCGAGCATCGAGCATCGCTGGCACACAGCATAGGTAAACTAGGCCACCCCAAGTTCCTTATAGAAAGCCTCCGTACTCGGCTCCCTCCCCAAAAACTCCTTAAGCGTCTCCATCTCATCCTGGCTCCCACCCTTCTCAAGCACCGTATGCCTATACCTCCTCCCCTCCTTCCCATCCATCGGATCTTTCTTGAACACACTGTAAAACATATCCGTGCTGTAGACCTGACTACTCAGATAACCGTAGTAACCTGCATCATACCCTCCAATCAGATGCCCGAAAGTCGCTTGACCGTGTCCCCAGTCATCGCCTTGACCTAACGCTTCCGGGCCGTCGAGCTTGCTAATCTCGTGTCGGAGTTTGTTGTAGGTTACTGAGGCGTCGAGGTCTTTGACTGCGGCGTGGGAGGAGGGTTCGTGGACTGTCATGTCGAAGATACCGAAGTGTAGTTGGCGGAGGTTGAAGAGGGCGTCGTTGATGTGGCGGGTGTTGACTATGGATTGGATGACGTCGTCTGGCATGCTTTCCACGGGCTGCTTCTCGCCGTCTTTTGCGGCGGCTTCCCAAGCGGCTTTGTACTCTGGTGAGAGGTAGCTCCAGTGGCGAGACAGGGATTTGATCTGGGAGGGAGTCCAGCACCAGTTCTCTAGCATTTGGGAGGGAGCTTCGACGAAGTCGCGGACTGTGGAGGTGCCGTGGAAGCGGGAGTAGATTGTTCGGGAGACGAGGTCGTGAATGCCGTGACCTAGCTCGTGGAAGAGGGTGACGACTTCGTCGTGCTTGAGGAGAGAAGGTTTCTTGGGTGTGGGCTTGCTGAAGTTGCACACTAGCGCCGTCGCCGGGTAACGTCTTGTGCCGTTTTCGGTGATGAAGCCAGGTTGCAAGTTGAAGTTCGCTGCGTGTCCGTACTTCCCATCTCTCGGGTGCAGATCCAGGTAGAGATAGCCTACGAATCCATTGCCTTCGGCTTCGTCGTCCCAGACGGAGAAGACCTGTACATCAGGATGCCAAGCAATGTCTTCGCCTTTGCCAGTCTCGGAGATGGCGCTGCGGTCTTCGCCTTCTAGTTTGACAAAGACGAGGCCGAAGAGCTCTTCGAAGATCTTCAGCATACCCTCGATGGAGGTCTGCAATGGGAAGTACTCCGCTATCTTGTTCTGATCGAGTTGGAAGTCGCGCTCAAGCATGAGGGTGTCGTAGAAGCGGTGATCCCAGAGGAAGTACTTGTCTGCACTGCTAGTCTCAGCCTTCTTCAACTCCTTCAGCTTCTCGATCTCCTTGACGCCACCAGGTGCTAACCGCTCCCGCAGGTCACCCAGGAAGTCATCGACCGTCTTTGGAGTCTTGGCCATCTTGTCTTCTATCCGGAAAGTGGCGTGGTTGGGGTAGCCCAGTAATCGCGCAGCTTCGTCTCGTAAGACGATGGCTTCTTTAAAGAGCTCAACGTTTTGGTTGCATTTGTTCTCATTGGCCATGAAGACTTTATGCCGCGTCTCGGCGTTCTTGCAGTACTTCTGTACCGGGAAGAGATCCGGATACTTAAACGTCAGCCAGAGCTTGCCTTCGTGCTCTCCCTCGCCTTTCTTAAGATTGCTGGTCACGTCCTCTGGCACACCCTCAAGCTCGTCAGGCGAGAACCACAGACCACCCTGCTCCTCATTCAGGTTCTTCTGGAAAGTGATGCTGAGCTCGGATAACCGCTTCTTGATCGCCTTGAAGCGGTCCCTCTTCTCTCCTGCCGGAATACCCAGTCCCATCCTGATGTAGCCTTTGTGATCCTTCTCCAGTAACCGCCTGCTCTCAGCGTCCAGACTTTGATCATCCTTCTGCTTCTTGAACACCGCATCCACCAGCTTGAAGATGTCCTCCCTCATGCTCGCCTCAATAGCGAAATCGTCCATTTTCTTCTCTGCTTCCGTCGACGCATCCCGCAGCTTGGCGTCGGTCGAGACAGCCTGGTAGAAACCAATGATATGCGTCTCTAGGCTCATCTCGTTATCGTCTTGCGCAAACGGCAGCATGACATTCTTGAAGCCTGCCTTCTCCGCCGGTACGTCCTTGATTATCCGATCTTGCAGCGCTTTGCTGTGATGGATAATGCGGTCCGTATCCTTGATCAAGCTCTCAGGCGTATGCGTGAACAGCGGCGGGGCCTGAGGAGGCTTCTTGTACTTCGTGCTCGCCATGGTCGACGTCGTGATCGGTCGCTGACCGGTAATGCTGAATGGAGCTTTGGGCACTGTGATCTGTCTGACAAAAGTTCGCAGGCGCGGGATTGCCGAGTACATGCACACGATGGCTATGAGGGAGAGGACGAAGAGGATGAGTGGGCGGCGGAAGGGAGATCTGCTTCCCAAAGGCGGAGCCAGACTTGCGGCTGTGTTGTACCTGTGTTGACAGCTGGCATTTACCTAATGAGGCGTTCAATAGGCTAGGTCATGGGGGCAGAATGGCGGTGTCAATGGCTTGTCAGACGAACGAAGGAGCTGTCTCGTGATCGACGTTGCGGGCTCGACTACCAGATGCCGATACCGGGTTCTCGGGACACCAAGACGCTAGACTATATATGGATGGCACGGCAAGCAGTGCAGTAGGCACATGCTTTCTCTCTTGCTTGACATCAATATCAACTTCCTACTGGCATCGAAAGCTATAGAGTGTGGCTGGCATGAGCTTCTCTACAGAGCCTCCACCACGTATCTGGGACCACGCACACAGCTGCTTGAGTTACAGCGCTGTATGTCCTTCCGACTGACCTCCCCATCAGGATGTGCCTGCAGTCAGCCCGTCATCCTACTGATTGTACTAGATACCGGTTGCAGCGTTCGCCGATAGCAGGAGTGCTTGCGGCATAGAGATGGGTAAGACTGTCAGCAGACTCACTTCATACCGACTACCGACAACGTTACACGCAAAGTACATGCATCATCCGCCTGTCTCCAATCGACATACGGCTGACGTACGTCCGATTGCTGCTGAGGTGTCAATGACCCTCAGACGACGCTCAACTTGGCTCTACCGCGGCCGACGCACAGTATTGTACGGCTCTTCGAATAACTCCGTAATCAGCATCTGCATCCCTCCCACTCGGATACCCAACCCCGCCGACCGTGCCTTCAAGCTCAGCAACTTCATTTCACTGTCAGTCAAAACCCCCACAGCCGCAAGACTGTTCCGGAACTCCTTGACATCCGCCCGAATGCCCTCCATGGTTGCGCAACCGGAGGCCTCCAGCGTTGTGAGCGCTGCTGTTTCGTCGTCCAACCAGTCGTGAACAGCAATCACGCACCTCCGCAGCTGTTCCGAGACTTCTTCCGTCCCACGAGCGACTGGTCAATGCACTTGCATGAGCCAATCCAAGGCCGGTAGCGTCCTGTGCAGGTTGAAATCGCCTAGATACGCCGCCCACCGAGTGAGACCGTCGTGCCGGGTAATGAGAGCGCTCATCGCATCCACCAGGCGCCTCAATGGGATGTCTGTCCACTCCTCGTAGGTATCATAGGTCCTGCGAGCTACGTTTTTGCAAAGGTCATACCACTGCTGGGCAGCTTTCTTTCGCGATGAAGTCAGCTTGTCCAGCTCGGCGATGTACTCTGCAGTCGACGACATGCTTTTCGAATGAGCTCAGCTAACACGTGGTCATACACGATTCACATGATCGGTATATGCAACAGGTTCGCGAACAAAGACCAAGCAGAACCTTCTGAGGCCCGACCACCCTCTCTTTATGGGACTGTAAGCAGCACAGTAACTGGCAAACTTATATTCTGCAACCCGAAGATGATTGTAACGAGTGAGATATTTCGGCCTTGTTGCTGACTGTTGAAGAACAGGGCTGAACGATTGCACTCACCGTGGACCCGTTGCTCAGACTACCTACTACTACCTCTGGAAGTACCGCTCAAGCAAGGCTTGTCTCAACCTGGGTCCGGTCCCCACCACCAATCCCAATCGGCTGTCAGATCTACGGCTATACGCATAATCGGAGAACTCCGGAACGATAGTCTGCCTCATTCCCACCGGAATGCCAATCCTGGCCATCCTTGCTTTGACAAGCAACAACCGTCGCTCGGGCTTACTCCACGACGTTCGCCAGTCATCGTTAAGATCCCTCACAGCCTGGTTGAATTTGTCCCTCAAGACGTCTATCTCTTCCGATCCCTGAACCGCAACGTCAATGGCGAATTGCAACGCAACGACATGATCCTTGTGATCGTGCGACATCATGCCTCCGGGAGTGAACTTCTCATCCCGCAGATCGATGATGTCTTCCCTGGCCAGATTGACGTCGTCTCTTTTCAGCGCTCGAAGGAGGCCAAGTCTCGCGAACGCTCAGTCCAGCCAGTCGTGCGATACGGCGATGCAATACAAAGATTGCTGTACTTCCGTCTCCGTGGATACCGGTGCAGGCCAGTGCGCTTCTGTGAGTGCGCGCAATGTCGGCGCAGACCGGCGGATGTTGAAGTGCCACATTTCAGCTATGTGCTCCATCAGACTATGGTGCCTGCTTTTGAGCGCCTCGCCTGCTGTCAACAGGCTCCCAGAGGGACAACCTGCGTGTATTGGTTAGCTTGTGGCATGGTTGAGATCAGTAGGGCCATCATGGCATCCCATCGGATCTCGAAGCCGTCTAAGAGTGCGAGACTCTGTTTAACTCCGCTATGAACCAAGCAGATGATGGCATACTTGCGAGTCCCCATGATCGGTGAGCTTGCCGGACTATAAGCAGCTGACGAGAACTTTGTCTCCTGCTCATCATGCACAGAAGGCCGTAGCCCGTAGTAACTTCGAGAGAACCAACAAAGCGAGGGCACATCATAAGAAGGTAGGAGAATTCTCGGATTGTTCAATCTCTAGGACTACTGAAATTGACATTCATTCGCATTCGGCGACAAGGCTTTGGTCGTCCACCTTAGGATCCCTCAGCTATCGAAGCTATCCGAAAGCCGCCTTGCACCGCTGACAGGGCCGCCTTGACCCGCGGCTCTCTGACCCTGCGCCCCAATACGTACCTCTTCGAATCCACTGCTATCATCGTTGAACGAGTGC
Organism: Neocatenulostroma microsporum; assembly: GCA_022814695.1. NCBI lineage: Eukaryota > Fungi > Ascomycota > Dothideomycetes > Mycosphaerellales > Teratosphaeriaceae > Neocatenulostroma > Neocatenulostroma microsporum. The sequence goes on from JAKLLW010000673.1 coordinate 18,635, forward strand.
AAACGTCTGTGAGCAGCAGAAGCGCCCTGCTTCGTCTGCGCCTCCAACGAGAATGTCTCAGACATGTCACCTCGCTCAGTAATCGGCCATCCATGGTCGATGAGCTCTGCCGTCTCAACATACTCGCCCGGATCATCAGGATCTTCCTGCCAGAAAGCAGCCCTGACGACTTCGGGATGCCTTCCAGTCTGCCTCTCGCGGATGCGTAGGCCGTAGTACCATACGAGACCCCATAGTGGAGAAGTAATCCCGATGGTAGGCACGATGTACCATAGTATTCCTGTGACTGACTGAGTGAAGGGCGAGCCACTTGATGGTGGCAAGAACGCAGATACCAGCAGCCAGGCTGTCGCTACGGCGTAGATGATAGCGTGCACGGGCGACAGCCATGGCCGGTAGCGGCGACGTCGCTGCCAATGCCAATGGGATGGTCGTAGCTTGACGATTAGCAGACCGATTGATACCCAGAAGCCAATCACCAGGATGATGGTGTATGAGTACAGTGAGACGAGAGCTGAGTACGATTTGCGCGGATCGGAGATGGCTGCCGTGACGGCGATGAGAAGGACAGACGTACACCAGTGGAGTGCGAACGCGGCCGTCGGTGCTTGCTCGAACTGCTGGCCAGGCGTCTTGTTATTGGTCGTCCATTTCTGCCAAAGGCCGTAGGGTGTTGTGTACGAAGTCGCAATGTAAAGGGAGCATGGCAGTATGCCTTCCTTGGCTATCTCTTGCTTGACACGCACAGCGGTGAAGGTCATAATCCATAGGTTGCCGAAGATCGAGACCGCGATGAGCGCAGCCATGGCTCTGCCGGCGCTTCGGTGGTCGTCAAACAGATGGTCGAAGAAGAGAGTGGCCAAGTCTGCACTCACAGGTTGGTCGCCTGGGTGTCGAGGGATGACTTCGCTTACATCGACCACCAAGAGGTAGCTGATATTGACGAGTAAGAAGAGGACTGTCGCAATGCCCAGGGCAAGCACTGTGTACTTCGGGAAGTTCTTTCTCGGGCTTGCTGTCTCCGCCAGAACATAGAATGGCTGCTCGAAGCCTGAGAAGCAGTACATGGCGAGAAGCAGCGAGTTTGACCAAGATACTGGATCTGATCGCTCTGTCTTCCAAACTTCTCGTGCGAAGTTGTTCCTGATGACATCTCCGGATCCGCCGAAACGACCAGCAGCTTTCGCGATCCCGAGGCAGACCATAGTCAGGAGGAGGCAGACTTTGATGACGGCGAACGCGTTGTTGATTCGGATGCCGGCGCCTCTGGAGAACATATGCGCGATGATCACCAGGCTCAGAAATGCTATGGCGATCCCAATGGTAGTCCTTCTCGCAGGAGTAGCTCCGGAAGTAGGGTCGTAGACGGCGGAGGCTATCTGCACCTGGATAGCCAGAGACATTGCGTTGCCGCTTAGATTGTACATCAAGATGAACATGACGGCGAACATGCATGATGTCCTGATGTGGCTAGGCGAGCCTCTCTTGTCGGGGAACATGAACTCAAGGAAGTTCTTCTCGCCGCCAGACCTAGGTACCCCCCGAGGCTCCGCTTCTCCACGGATCTGTCTTTGCGGCATGGAGAGTCCGCATTCTAGCCAGACGTACAGGCCACATAGCGAGATGATTGCTGCGAGAACCCAGAGAAAGAGCGCTCCGCCGACGCAGCCTGTTGTAATAGTCAGTCCATGTTCGCAGCAGCATCTGAATGAGTATATTCTTACCAGTACCCGCGAGGATGCGATGTGGTGTCAAGAAGATGCCGGAGCCGATCGTCCTGTTCAGAATCAAGGCGACAACGGACCACTTTCCAATCTTGCTGAGCTTCTCCGGGACGATTTCAAGCCTTTGGTGGACAGGGTCGAGGTCTCCAGCGGATGGCTCGCCCAAGAAGGCCTCTTCCACTTCATTCAAAGGCATTGCGATGAGATGGGTGATGCTGGTCTGTGGACCGAAGCCTGGTAATGGGGTGGTGAAAGAGCGCCGTCTGGCGGGCGCCAGCTTTAAGATGGCCGTAACCCTCCATGCTGCGCACTTGCCTGAGCCTTGCTGCGCCGAGTCTGCCAGGAGCGCCAGAAGTGGTATTGCTCATACCTGTCGTGGTTCGCACAAGGGTTGTGTGCGTTGCCTGATGCGCCGCTAGCTCCATTGTTTGGCCCGAGCTTCTGCCAAAAAGAGGGGTTGCAGCTCGCGACGACGACAACAAACGGGTGCACTCCGATACAACTCAGCCTTCCTGGCGCTGCCATCACCTGAGGCCGCCCACCCAGAGTAGTCCCTGCATCGTTGCCAAGTGTGAAGATAAGGGCGGCCTGCGGGCGGCTTCATCGTGCTCATGCCTTTGGTGGAGGCGCAGCGATCGCAGTCATGCCACCACGCAGTACGGCCTTGAGAAGAGGTTCCCTTGATCATGTTGTTGTTGTACTTCTCATAGCGGAGCTACACCCCGACTAACCACACAGCAACCACCAGCACTTTACGGTTATTCACGCATCGTGCCGTGGCCTTCGCGCCCGGCGCGGGCTGAGGCGCACGCAGAATGAACGTCGGACCTAGTGACATAGTCAAGGGAATAGAGCTTGCGCTGGTCATCTATCGCTTCGGATTCGTGGAGGAGAACGCAGCCGACAAACGCTACCAAGAATTCCGAGAAGATATCAACGAATTTCAGTCTCTGCTCCAGAAACTGAACCAGTCACTTCATAAAGCCCAGCGTCGCTACCGGTCTCGCGGACCTACACTGGGACAACAGCCTCATGACCCCCTCTCCGACGACTTTGAGAATGAGCGAAAAGCGCTCGTTGGGCCCTTCTCGCGTACTCTCAAAGAGTGCCAGGAACTGCTGAATAAGAACAAGGCGCTGCGTGCAGAAGCGGGCCGGCGCAGCAACCCACTCCAGAATCTCCGATGGCACCTACTGCAGCAGGAGCAGAGAGTCGTGGAACTCCGCAACCGATTGCACTTCCACTCCGAGAAGATCCGTTTTGTCATCGATCGTCTCAAGCTGGACCTGCTCACAGAGTTGGACGCCAAGGCTGATGACCTGCTCGCAATCACTGAACAAAACGTGGACTTGACCAATGACGTCCTTGTTGAGCTCAACAAGTTCAGGTCCAGTCTATTCGGCTTTCTGGCAGGAGACATAGGCCTCGAAAGCCTGACTCTGGAAGATCCTCATGTTGCAAGTGCCGCTGTCGCAGCGAGGTTCAACGCCAGCTTGTCCATCAACGCTCCACAGGGCACGACAACTGATGTACCGCTTGTGCAAGGATTCGATGCCTTGCTCCTGCACTTCCACGACAGCGTCAGCTTGGACCAAACGCCGGAGAAGTATCTACTGTTCCTCAAGATTCGGTGGTTGCTGGACCGTATCAAGCAAGGGATCCAGTATCGGGCTGCACGCCCTGGCCTCTACTACAAGCGCGCAGTCAACCAGATCGAGAGGGCCGTCCTGACGAGGGCCCGGAATACGGCTGAGTTGACACCATACGAAGACGACGCTTTGTTGAACCTTCCAGAGTCCTGTTTTCGAACATGGCCGCCACCGACGACCGCGACCGCCGCAACGAGCAGCCATACAGATCAGCTTGCGCCTCGCGCAAACGAGCAGAGAATCGCCCGTATTGACCTATTGTCTGATGAGTCCCGCAATGGAGCGTTTGTCACCATCTTTAAGAAGGGGGATACGCAGTTTCGGGTCGTCCAAGAGACGTTCTTACCAGAGTCCAACCATAAGGTCGTCGTACCTCGACAGATTGATACTTCACACGACAAACTGATTCCGAGGTACGCCTTGCCGTCCCTGGAGACTCCATGCCTGGAGATGGCGATCTTCGCTCGAAACGAAGAGATTTTGTTCACATTTTCATCACTGTCTGATCTTTGGAAGTTTCAGAGCGCTCTGACTGGATATGAAGTGTCGTTCGATCAGGCGAAGAGCAACATTAGGTGCCAGTTCAGCGACGATGTGAAGTACCTCGACTGCATGGGACGAATACAGCTTTGGCAAGATCCACTCGTCTTAGCTTCGTCCAATGATGCTGAAGCCCACGATATCATGCCGCTCGATTCCTCGATGTCAGCTTCAGCCGGTCCACCTTCGCGCCGCGGAAGCCTCTTACCATCCATTGCTCCCACCTCCAACGTCGACTGCACTCCTGACGGCTGGCAAGCTGGGCCTCCAAAGCTGCCAGTCGTTACGATCTTCTCACAAAATGACGATGAGAAGACAAAACGCTTCGCACTCATCTTCGTCGAGTTACAGGCTGGAGTCTATGTTCGGCCCAATGAGTGTGGGTGCCATGTGAAATACGAAACTTGCTCGAAACTCGTGCTCGGAAGACCGGACGGGCGCAAACTCCCACTACGAGTATGCTACTCCGATGTCGATGCCGACGGAAACCCAAATCCAAACACTTTCGACATATTTCCATTTCGGCTCCCTCGGGGTTCGCACTTTCGCCGCATGCCAATCAAGCACAGCGAGTACATCGTGCTCAAGTTCAGTAACCTCAAGGAAAAGCGCACATTCCATGAAGAGCTGAACTTTCGATTCCGGGTCCGCGACAAGCAGATCAAAGACCAGCGGGAGTTCATAGAGGGCATGGTATACCGCCAGAACCACCCAGAACGGCGCGACCGTATCAGGACTCCGAGCGCACCATATAGCCCTCACTCACAGATGCCATCACGAAACCAGAGCTTCGCACCTCAGCTTTCCTTGCCAGATAGCGGACCTGCGCTTGTCGATGTGTTTGCGGCAGGGTCGAGCTCGGAGTCCAGTGGGCGTGAAAGCGGCCTTCTCCGAGCTGCATCAATGTCTACCAGTCCAAGCACTCTCAGCAGCGTGGGAACACAACACTCCGTCGCCACCAGCTGCGAGGTCCCGCAATCCGATAGAAGTGTCGAGACTGAGCGGCCTCTTCGAAGTCGACCGATTCCAATACCCACACCAGCAGCACCACAGCGACCAAGCGGGCTTCACAACCTCTTGACTTCTGCTAATAGACGGAGAACATGACTTTTTGGCGTTGCATGTTTCGGATCGCCCAGGGCATTGGCGGAGGAATCCAGGCGGCAATTCTTATCGTGTGGCTTATGTGCTTTATGAGTGCGTAATCTCGGTTTCGCGACTGCACGAACAAACCTTACACCGACTCATCTCACCCCGGTCGCTTACTAGAAGACGAACAAGAATTGCCTGTACCAGAATCCGAGTCTGATTTCCTAAATGTCACGCCATACCCTGGTCCCGGCCGTGTGATTGTCTAGGCCTCCGCTCCCGGTCTGATACCACTTGTTACTGACGACGATAAAGAGCTACCTCGGGTTAGTGGAAGCCATCTCCCGCAGGCCAAATCTTCTGGTCTTGTATTCAGCTGCAGCACCGCTGACCATTCACCTCTAGGTTCTCGCTGATCTCTAAGGCACCGGCCTTCAAGCCTACGCCTTATGTGCCTCCGTCGTCCGTGCAGCAGGCCAATGGTCTGGCAAGTGAGCTTCTGCTGTATCAGCTCAAGGCCGTTGGTGTTCAACGACGCCGAGACTAACGACTCACGAGGATGAGATGTTCCAGCTCCGTCCGTAGTGTGCTCGAGCAGATCTGAGGCCAGATCAGAGGCATGACATAGGCGTCAATGACCGTTGGTGGGGAGACATCAAGTACATAGTGTCCGTGCGAATAGCGCCGTGAGACAGTACAGCCGTGTACAAGCTCGAAGTTCACATGTCAATGCTTTATCGTGAGGTACAAGGCCCCTCGATCCTCCTTGTGCCATGTTACAAGAACCGCAATCCGCCTGCGCCTACCTTCGGCCCTATGTTGTGCTTCGCTACCGACAGCAAGGTCGTGGCATTTCGTTTCTACGATGGCTTTTTGGACCGTCGCTGTTGCCTGACTACCTTTGACACTCGTGCAGCCTGCGCCATCGCTTTCTCCACCGCTATCGAATTAGGTTCCCTTCGTATGAAGTACTCCGTGATCAGCGTCTGTCTGACACCGATTTTGATGTTCAGCGTGGCCATCCGGTGCTTGTTGATCAGTAGATCTTGGTCCAACTTTTTGGAATATCGGCTCCGCCTCGACCCATAATTCGTCACCGTCCTCATAGTTGAGCACCTCGTATTCCAGGTCCTCCAGCTCTTCTTCCAGGTCACACAACTCGTACTCATCCGTAATATCGTCGCCGTCGAGGAGTGACTGCAGCTCCTCCATCTGGCGGATCTTTTGAGTCTTGTCGTAAAGGTTGTCCAGCCCATCGCGATTGACTCGGGCACGGAAGTCTTCGATACTGGCTTGTAGCTCCGAAATTGTGACCTGAATGCCGTGTGATACGTTCTCGATGGTATCGATCTGTTGGGCGAGGTTGGCACTAATAGCCCGATATACCGGGTCAGGCTTGACGCACCATTCTTCCACAGCGGCGGTATACTTCAGTATCATGCGTTCGAGTGATACGCACTGGCACTGGCGGCCAAGGAACTTGAAGACTTCTGCAGATACGTTGAGTAGTTGGTATTGGCTCCGAATTTGTCCAGCAAGCGAATCGTGGACAGGTTTGTCCTGCAGTGCGATCGTGGCGTTGATCTCGTCCCAAGTAGTCTTCCCTTGAGTCTGTTTATCACTGAATCTTCGTGAGACGTCTTCGAGCTCTGTGCGGTACCAGGTCGCTGACGACATCTTGTTGGTGCTGAAGAAAAGATTCATTCGTGTCAATGGAAATTAAAGAGAGGGGAGTCATAGTGCCTGCCATTGCGGTCGGCGAGAAGATTTGTCCGGAGAAGGGGCGGAAAGCACTCAATGAACATACATGTTGCGGTGGATTCGCGGCGTGCAGCATACATCCCGTTGTCCTCGCTGAGAAGTGTGTCGGCTGTACCGGGTCATATGACGAAGGTGGAAGTGGAGCGTAGGAGACCTTGCCGTTGCTCCTCGCCCCTCGCCACCTCTCCGCTCCACCCTTCACCGAGAAATGGGCGGGCGCTTTCTCGCAAAAGCAATAGGTTGATATATGTGTCGCATGAGTAGTAGTCCACTCTCACATGGTGTTCAAGTTGCGAACGAGGTTGCTCAGGAGACATCGATGCTTCTAGAACAGGAATGCACAAAGGGCGCGCTTACCCAATCAATGCACAGCCCCACTTGCCACACCTCCTGCCAAACCAAACGCCAGCCTTACCAACAACATCGCCTTCCGTTATCTTGGATCAGCATACATACCTCGACTGGTTGGTTACAGATGGCCTCGTACCAGGCCGATCAGTTGAAGGAGCAGGGCAATGCAGCCTACAAGGATTCACGGTTTCTGGAAGCAGAAGATCTCTACACTCAGGCCGTCCAGAAATACTCCCGCAACCCCCTGATTTTCACGAACCGAGCCAATGCACGATTGAAGCTGCAAAAGTGGGAAGATGCGGTCAACGATTGCTTGAAGAGCATAGAGATTACCGGATCGAACGGGCAAAATCACAAGGTGAGTACTGATGCTGAATCCGTGCATGCTTCTTGCTTGACAACATCGCTGACATCTTCAGGCATACTACTTTCTGGGTATCACTGCTCTTGTCGTCAATGGACAGCGTCGAATGCGTATTCCTTCATGCTGACTCTTCCGAAGCTCAAGCTCAACTGGCGTTGCACCATCCACATGAAGCTTTGTCATCGGCTTTAACGGCGTACGACCAGGTCTTGCATCCTCAACCGGCGGCGAAGATCGGCTCTAAAGATGTCGAGACTTTCTCCTCCTTCGTGCTCAGGTGCAAGAAAGCCAAGTTCACTGCCCGGGACCGAGAGCGTTTGCGACGGCAAGGCAGTCTCTGCGCGGAGCTGGAGGAGACGCTGGAGTCTCAGAAGCAGCGAGAGCTTGACGATGTAACACGGCAGCTGCAAAGTCGACGATTAGGCAACATCGAGGCCTCCGAGCGCGGCGAGGAGATCTTGACGAACTACGAGAACAAGATCAACGACCTACGAGCGGTCTTCGCAGCGGC
>JAKLLW010000674.1:0-26611 GCA_022814695.1 Neocatenulostroma microsporum
CTCTGTTCGGCATGGGCGCAGACCAAGCCCTGGGCTTCGAAGTCGTCACCACGGATGGCCGCTTCGTGACAGCTAATAAGGACGAGAACCCAGACCTGTTCTGGGCTCTGCGTGGTGGGGGCGGCCTGACTTACGGCGTCGTCACCTCTGTGGTCGTCAAGGCGTACCCGGATATGCCTGTCACAGCCGCGACCTTCGACTTCTCGACAAGCAGCAACGTCACTGCGGATGCCTTCAAGGCTGCCCTGAAGTCGTTCTTCAAGTGGTTCCCGCAAGCCGCCGACTCGCATATCTACTCGTACTGGAGCGTTTTCAACATCGCTGGTGATATCTCCTTTAGCATGTCGCCATTCTTCGCTGCGAACAAAACGATACCCGAAGCCAAAGCGACACTCCAGCCTTTTCTAGATGACATGGACGCACTCGGCATGCCGATCTCTCCCAATTGGACGCACTTCGACGGCTTTTATGATGGTACGTATCTGATGGATAGAGCTCCCATGGGGACCGTTTCAGACATCGGAAAGCACTCTAGACTTTGGAAGACATTTACTGACCCTTATAGCTTACAACGCATCATTTCCAATCGAAGCCGTGATTAACGTCGGTGTCGTGACTGCTTCGCGATTCTTCCCGAGGCGCAACTGGGCGAACGCAACCATCTTCAACGAGACATACGATGCCATCTGGCAGAATGTGGAGGATGGTCAGGCGCTCTTTGGTTACAGCATGCACCCAAGCTGGGGTCCCAATGGCGTCCAAGACAACGCTGTCAACCCAGCCTGGCGCGAGAATATCGGGTATCTCATTACCGGCATCGTCCAGAACCTCACGGAGCCGGGCGACGAGCTGCTGGCCGAGCGATTGAACTTCACAAATGGCGCCATGCAGCGTTGGCGTGATGTCACTCCCGGATCTGGATCATATCTCAATGAGGCCGACAGACTCGAGCCGAACTTCCAATGGTCCTTCTGGGGAAACTTTTATCCCAGACTGCTCACATTGAAGCAGCGGTACGATCCCTTCAACGTCTTCTGGGCATCGAAGGCTGTCGGTAGCGAGTTCTTCGAGGTCAACAGCATTGATGGATATTCGGATGAGAACGGGCGGTTGTGTGTGAACGAGAACCCCAGCTTATATGTGGCCGAAGGACCCGATTACGTCCCTCATTGAGATGGGAGTCATTGCCAGCTGCGTTCTGCAACAACTTCCGGTAGTGATAACCAATAGAGCATCTTTCTGCTCGTTCGCTCAGGGTATAGCACTCGCGCGGATCATATTTCATCATCCAGGGTAGTTCCCAGCAGTGTCGGGTCCAAAATTGAGGCTTCTCTATTGAGGCTGGCCTCTCTGCCCGCCCAAGACCGAAGCGTCTACAGGGGAACTTCGGCGTCCGCCATTGTGGCTCTATCGCTCTTGCCCTTGTGAGCGTGTTTTAGTGGGTAATGTATGGACGAATCTTGCCGCATGGGCAGGTCATTCCTCGTGTAATAACTAGGTCAGTCTTTGTTGCTTTCTCGCTCGTGGCTCTCGATCCGGCAATCGGTGTGCAGTGAGTATGCAGAGGTGGATAGGAGGAGACTGGAGTTGTTGTGACGAGGACAGACTTCGGGGAGTTGAGTGCGGTGGTTGGACGAGAGACATCGGCCGCTAACGGAATGCCTTCTTGGCATAACACGTCTTCCTTTCTGGCATGTCTGGGACGAATGCTCCTGTTCAACCTCTCCAATCGAACGTTGGCAACTTGATTGCCTTCAATGTTATTAATCCCCTCGCTCGCCAGCTTCGAACACCCGCACGACGATTGCATCTCACAACAGATGTGGCAGCGCGTAGTGCCTCAAATCGAGATTTGGGCCTAGGTTCGCTAGAGTGGTGACGTTATTGGCTGCTGGGCTCTTCAATACCAAGTACATACTCTCTTTTACCCATTGATCTTTGATCTTATCTCCATATCTTTTTATCGATGGCAGCCGCGGCAGCTACTGGCCTGTCAATCACCAATCCGCTTGTAAAGTACAGAGCGCTGGTCGCCACCAAGCAGGTCCTCCCAGATCAAGCCCAACTACGCTTGGCTCTACACCTGCAGAAGCTGTATGACCGCTTGAAGGACTACGAGCCTCGAGTGGAGTACAGCGCACGCCTTGATCAGATATCACAGTCTTTGCGCAGCCAGCAGGATGCAGCAATGGCCACCGACTCCTGGCGATCGCAGAACTCATGGCGGACCTTCCTGGCCGCCAAGCAGAGCAGGGACAGCCGCGCTCTGACTCGACGTTTCACCTCACACGAAGGAGCGGTACACCTTGACTCGCCTCAAGGCCTCCTCCTACACGGTGAGGTTGGCACCGGCAAGTCCATGCTGATTGACCTCTTCGCGGACTGCCTACCCTATCGCAAGAAGCGGAGATGGCATTTCAACACTTTTATGCTGGAGACTTTCGCGAAGCTGGAAGCCATACGGCGGGAACGACTGATGCACACCCAGTCGTCTCAGGTGGTCAGCGAAGACGATAACGACTCCTTGTTGTGGCTGGCGAAGGATATGATCGAGACTTCACCAATCATCTTCCTGGATGAGTTCCAAATGCCGGACAGAGTGGCAAGTAAGATCTTGACAAATCTTATGACTTCGTTCTTCCATCTCGGTGGCGTTCTCATTGCGACCTCGAATCGCATGCCAGAGGAGCTTGCCCAAGCCTCTGGTGAAGACTTCCCGCTTCCAGCGCCTTCAAGGCTCGAGACTCTGGGGTGGCAACTCGGCATGATCAAGCGCAAGCAGAGAGGGTCTGGTTTGTTCGGATCTGCAAACGAGTTCGCGAGGTTCTTAGAGGTGCTTAAGGCGAGGTGTGAAGTTTGGGAGATGAGGGGTGGCAGAGACTACAGGCGAATCGAATCTGGTAGTGCGAAGGCGCCGGCGGAGCAGGAGACCGATGAGTGGCAACTCGACGGCCATGATGACATGCAGCATGGCGTGGGTATGGCTGGGTGGCCTGCGACTGAGGTAGAAACGCAGGGCGATCGGTCAGCGGAGCCGGTAGAGGTGACCATGCCAAAGCATTATGCCACAAACATGGAGCAAGCGGAGTATGGAGAGTCTTTGAGCTCAGCGATCTCAGCAGCGACAGGCGAAACTCATTTGGACGGCGTACCCTGGACTGCGGCGACCTTGAAAGTGTACGGCCGGAACGTACCTATCCCACGAGCATACAATGGCGTGACACAGTGGAGCTTCGACGAGCTTTGCAAAAGCGTCCTGGGGCCTGCTGACTATATTACTCTTGCGTCAACATATCACACTCTCATCCTCACCGACGTACCAGTACTGAAATGGCTCATGAAGAACGAAGCACGTCGCTTCATCACGCTCCTGGACGCCCTGTATGAGTGCAGGTGTAAACTATACATCAGCGCCGAGGCAGGACCGGATGACATCTTCTTCCCAGAGAAAGCGAGCAAAGACGGCGAAGAGAACGCTGATTCGGTTTACTCTGAGACTATCTCTGATGTGTATCAGGATGCCACTGCACCGTTCCGGCCCAACATCCTTAGCCAGAACCCGGAGTATGCCGAGCCTGATAACGAGCCAGACTACACACATGCACGGCTTGCTGGCTTGCTGAACGCAGACGCTCTCGAGGACGACCCACCGAACAAGCCTCGCCGTAATCCCTTCGGCAGGTCGTTCGGTCGTACAGACGCGGAGATGGAGAGAGGGCCGATCGATCCTGACGAAGTCCGCCCTATCTCGCGTCCGTTAGACTTCGGCAAGACGGGCGCTTTTACTGGCGAGGATGAGCGCTTCGCTTACAAACGTGCTCAAAGCCGCTTGTGGGAAATGTGCGGTGCTAAGTGGTGGGCGAGGAATGAGGAAGGGTGGCACAGACCGCTGCCCATGGAAGTCAGGAGGTGGGAGAGGGCTGTCCAAGATACACCTATGGGGCGAACGCCGACGGTAGCTGGTGGAACAGTTGCGGACGCTGCTATGGGCAATGCAACGGTAGACACGACGAGGGACGAGCGGAGCTTCAAGCAGAGTACGAGCCCGTTCAGAGTCTCCGAAGAGCCACCACCGAAGTTTAGCTGGACGCATATCTGGGGTACCATGAAGTGGGGACCCAAGGCTGGTGCCTGGGGTCAAGGAGTGGAGGGCCTGAAAGAGCGGGAGAAGGATAAATGAGGAAGAGGATGCTATGGAAGAAGAATATGCCTTCGAAGCTAACCTTCGCCAGCAGACTGAGGTTCCGTTCTCGGCATGCGGCCATCTCCTGCTGTAGTTCTCTAACCTCGGCCGACGGAAGCCTCGTGTCGACCATGCTCAATCTCGAAACCTTCGCACAATGGGAATCGCCCAGCATGGCACAACCTAACTCACCAGCTCTAGGTATTCCAGGCCCTGGCGTGCCATCGCTATTTCTCCTGGTACCAAGTGCAATTGGTTCGAGAGGGCAACACAGTAGCCCATCCGAATACTGCAATAACCGAGATCACAGTCGACCACGATGTCTTTGCCAGCCCTTGGGATATTAAACCGCAGGCCTAGCAGTGGCTTTTTTTTTCTCCGATCCACATGCCTGGAATGCCAGAGACTCCGTCAAGCGAGACCTACCACTGCCAGAACGCAGCTTTCAAATGCTGAAAGCGAGCTGGTTTGTGCCCGGCTTGTTCAACCCAACGACAAGCGGTGCCGACAGCGCGATCTGCTGCACTTCGCGTGTGGTGAAGTTTCTGATTCCAGGATTCTGAAGTAGCGCTTCGATGACCGGGCGCATCTGCCGCTCGACCTGACCCTGGCAGTCTTGCATGAACTGGCTAGCATTATACTTCTCTGGCGTGATCGACCAAACCTGGATCTTGAGCTCGGTTGAAGACGTGGGCAGGTCAACCTTGATGCGCACGCGGACTTTGTCGCCGAGGAACTTTATCTCGAAGTAACGCATCCTCGCAATATCTTTCTCGGCGATGAAAGTCATCCAGGTGTCCATCAGGATCTGTCGAACCCGCCTGTTTACCCATTTCCCTCCCGTTCGCTCGACGTTGATGCTAAAGCGATTGGTCTCGTAGAAGCTGGGCAGACTCTCGGTGCGGAGGAGGCGGGAGGCGCGTGAGATGGCAGGTTGCTGAAGATGGTACGCATTGTCGGTGTATGAGAAGGCGAAGGCGTAGATTCTCTGGCGTAGCTCTGGCGGGAGATCTTGAAACTGACGGAATGTTCTTTCGGTCTGCGCGTGGTCGAGCGCGGCGATAACTTCCTGTCGTTTGGTCACAATGGTAGTGCCGAGCCGCCCGTTCCTCACTGTCTGCAGCCGAGTCTGCAACTCGTCATTGGAGACGTCGGCATACAGCGGGAGCCCTCTTTCCAGGCGGCTGAGCAGAGATTGTAGATGGTGGAGGCGTAGGGCACCGACGGTGCCTACCCTCTCCTCATACTCCCGCAGTGTCGATATGAGTTCCGACTTGTTGAACAGCTCTTCGGGCCTGGGGATCTGGAAGTACGCCATGGTGGGATTGGAGGTAACGTGGCGTATGAATTGGATGTTAGGGTTTCTTGTGATGTTCAGAACGCTTCTCAAGGGTGACTGGCGTAGAAGTAATGGTCGCCCAATTAGGCGGCAGATGATTCCTTGGAGATCGAGGGAAGTGGAGGTGGAGTCTGTGCTTGGGTTCCCAGGCACCAGCAGGCAGACGTCTGTATGAAGCGAAAGCTTCCTATCATGTAGACATTGTGAGGCTACCCTCTCCCCGTGAAAGTCGGCGCGAAGATCTAGACGATGTCTGTACCCAAGTCGGATGACTGTGAAAGCCTCAACTTGAATGTTCAATGCAGTCCGCACGGGCCCGTTGGCAGCCTGTGCTCCTCGAATTCTTCTCGGCGGTTCTCCTCCTTCCGTTTCCGTTTGCACTCTCCCGTATTGCATGTGATATCAGGCATCGGATGAGACACGACACTGTCGACACCTGCCATCTAGCTGTTGATATCTCCCATGCGGCGTTATGTGACTGCCGGACTCGCAACGGGCAGTCAAGGGCGGAGGTCGGCGAACGCCCAATAGCTCAGTCTCGCCTGATCGCGATAAGTATCCTTGCTTCTTCCATCATTCAAGAGAACTTTGTAAGACCAACTATATCTGCTCTGCATTGAGTATCGTCACTCTGCCCAGAAGCACCTCATCTTACCCTCATCGCGATGCTGTACACCAAAGCCACGATCATCACCGTGAACGACAGCCGGGAGATTACCGAGGATGGAGCACTCCTGGTCAAAGTCAACACTATCAAAGCAATCGGGAAGACGAGCAACTTAGTCTCTAAGTACTCTGAGGAGCCTGTAACGGAGCTTGACGGCCGCATCATAATTCCAGGGCTCATCAACACTCACATGCACACAGCCCAGACTCTTCTCCGGGGCGCTGCTGACGACTTGGAGCTCGTCTCATGGTTATGCGAACGTATATGGCCATTGCAAGGCAACTTCACGCCCGAGGACGGCTATGCTGCGGCGAGGCTTAGTATAGCGGAGATGCTGTTGTCGGGTACGACTTGCTTCTTGGAGAGCATGTTTGCTGATCGGTACGGCTTTGACGGACTATGCAAGGCTGTGGAGGAGAGCGGTATCAGAGGCTGTCTGGGGAAGATCGTGATGGATGTCGGGACGTATGCATCAGATCCCAAGTGGGCTATGCATCCTGGTCTGATTGAAGATCGAGAGACTAGCCTAGTAGGGGCGCTCAAGATGCATGAGAAGTGGAACGGTAGAGCCGACGGTAGGATTCGAGTATGGTTTGGAGCGAGGACACCGGGCGGGTGAGTATCACTCTCGTCACGATCTGGGAGGTGGGCTGACGTAGTATAGAGTCTCGGAAGGCCTATACAAAGAGATGACATCCCTCTCACGGGAGAAGCATATCCCAATAACAATGCATTGCGCTGAAGCGCCCGCGGATAGGACATTCTTCGCTTCCCAAGATCACACGCCCATGTCCTATTGCTCCTCTGTCAACCTCCTGGGCCCGCAGACTGTGCTGGTGCACATGGTACACTTGGACGACAGCGACATTGCCAAGCTCGCAGAGACTGGCACTCATGTCGTTCACTGCCCTTCAAGCAATACGAAGCTAGCTTCTGGCATCTGTAAAGTTCCTCAACTCCTCGACTCAGGCGTCAATGTCACACTTGGCACAGATGGCGCGCCTTGCAACAACACTTGTGACATGCTGCAGGAGGCGAGACTGGCTGGTATCCTGCACAAAGTGTCGACTATGAATCCTACCTCTGTGCCTGCCGAGACCGTATTGGAGCTGGCCACGATCAATGGCGCCAAAGCTCTCGGCCTTGCAGATAGTATTGGAAGTCTAGAGGTGGGCAAGAAAGCAGATTTTGCAGTCATTGACATGCGAGCCGTGCATCTGCAGCCGTGGCATAACCCTGTCTCGGCGGTGGTATACTCAGCTACTGGACGGGATGTTGAGATGGTGGTAGTGGAGGGCAAGGAGATCGTGCGGGACGGTAAGCTGCAGACAATGGACGAAACGGCGATATGGAAGGAGGCGGCGTGGCGGTCAAAGGAAGTAGTAGCGAGGGCAGGCTTGACGAAGCAAGTTGGGGCGAGATGGCCGGTCACATGAAAGCGCAACGCCTAATGAGGCCACTCAGGATATGTGTGTCGGGTCCTCTTGGCTCCGAGGTGTAGACACGGGCCAGTTTTGATTTCCGGAATTCATTGTCAACAATCAGACTCCAGTGGAAAACGCAGGTGCCGGCTGTATGGCAGCACGGCTTGGGAACACCGAACCGGCCATGAGCTGTTTTTTTCTGAGTCTCCGATGTTTGCATTTTCGATACCACGCTACATACTTCGACGACCCTGCTGCACGGCCTTGCTTTGACCATCACTACGTCATTGCATCCACTGCGTCTCCGTTTGTGGTGTCCACACAGCCTTCTCTCTCCCTCACCATCCTTCCGTAATACAACACTCAGTCTGACTGCGGTCAAGCGCGAAAGTAACAGCAACAAGGAGACGTCGAAGCTCCAGCGCGGAAATCATTGCATGCGCTCAACCGTAAGCGGCATCCCACCCAATGCGCTCGTTGAGGCAAGAGTAGTAGAACCTATCGCTGATCTCGATGACGTCGGCGACCGCGAACGTATGCACGCTGCGGAGCTCGACCATGTTGGAGATCGTAGAGTGCATCCTCATCATAGTCTTGTCGATGCGGCTCTGTAACGTCTCCGTCGTGAGATCCGAGACAACGTTAAGCGAGAAGTACGGCGAGCGCTTCAGCATCTTCCACTCGATGACGAGGTCGGCTTTCTCAGGTAGAGCAGCTTGACCAGCCTCGGGATCGACGTTGAAGTGCGCAAAGACCAAGCGCTTAACGGTCTTGAGGCCGTAGCTCTTGTTCAAGCGAATGGTGAACTTGTCGCCATCGAGGAAGCGACGAAGTGGCGCCTCGTAGGCTTTCGGGCGCGAGTCGTAGCAGTCGGTGAAGTAGTCGAGTGGACCTTCCTTCTGCGTGTTCTTGTTGAGCTTGACGACGTCGATGCGGAAGCCGTTGCCTTGGAGGTAGACGCCGAGGGCCTCTTTGCGGATGAGCTTGCACGTGCCTAGCAGGCCGAGACCGAGGTTCTCGCCTGTCTGGCGCATGCCGGAGGTGATGCGGATGGGGTTATCATCAGGGCCCATGAGGGTGAGCTCGTCTGTCAAGGGTGAGCGAATGTCTACAACGGTTTTCGAGGGCTCCTGGGTCTCTCAATCGGCCTCCGAAGGGTATGATCATCGATATGCGTACAGATGCGGTTGCGCAGCTTGCCGGGAAGGTCGCCAAGACAAGTCTTGTTTGGGTCGAACGGTGTGATCTTGGGACCTTGGCGACGCTGGATTTGCTTGATGGGCTGGATTTGCTTGATGGGCTGGATTTGCTTGATGGGCTGGATTTGCTGGCTGAGCTGGGTTGATTCGGTTGACTGGGCAGGCTGGGCAGGCTGGGCAGGCAGATCAGGCTGAGAAGGTTGGGGACGTGATTTCTTGACAGGTCTCTCCCACTCATCTGCCTTGCCCTTGCGCTTGCATTTCCTAGGCGGAGCGGCAGTAGCCTTTGGTGGTGATGGGTGCGACTCGTCCATGGAGCTACTCAAGCGAGTGTCAGCCATTTGCTGAAGGTAGACAGGTAAGTGGTGGTTACGAGGACTTACCAGAACAGCTGTGTTGAGTGGTAGACGGTGAGGGAGGAAGGTCAAATCGTTGGGGGAAAGAAGGTACTTTTATAGTAAGTGTTCATTTAGCACGAGTCGTGCAGGAAGATCTAGGTTCGACTTTTTCAGATGCCGTCACATCGATGAATGCGGAAGGTGCGTCCGAGCCGCGCGGTTGGAGGCGCCGAAGCAGTGAATGTTGGGTTGGCTAGCTGAACGGAGGCGTCACATGCAAGCATGCATGCCGAAAGATGAGGCTCAAGCAGGGATATTCGTTTGCACTACAGAGCAGAGCGAATCGCGCTCTTGAATGGGAATATCTGCACCTGTACATTCATTAGTACTGGTGAATATCTGGTCTCCATGACTTTGCAAAAGCTCACCTTGTCCATGTCCCAGACTTCGTTCTTATAGTATACATCTTTCTTAAGAGTCTCCATAACCTCTTCTGCAGTATCAGCCTGGGCCAGCATGATACTGCCATTGATCTTGGGTCCTTCTCCCTCCTTGAGAGGCTCATCGAGCATAGCACCGCCGAGAACGAAGAAACCTGACTCCGCTAGTGGCTTCACTTTGGCGAGGTGGTCACTAGGGTGCCACCATCAGTTCGATGCGAACACTCTCATGAAGTGGTGAAAGCCTACCTCCTGACCTTCATCCTCTCCTCAAGCTTGCCGGCTTGGTCGGGTAGTATGACCATCCACTCCTGCTTTGCACCCATTCTGACTGTTGTTGTGAAGCTGCGCTTGGCTAGGAGGACAGAAGGTTTCAGGGCGGTTCGAAGTATGGACATTGGAGGAGCCAGTAACAAGCCATGTAATGTAGTCCTCGTGCTGTCAGACGGAGACCAAACGGAAACACGGCGGGGTCACGGTTGCGGTTTCGGATGGACCCCCAATTTGGCCCCCAACAACCAACTCTATCAGATCTGCCTCATTTTACAAAGCTTGTGCAGATGATACAGTACAGCACTCGATGAATGGGACTTGGCTAACGAGCTAGCAGCTTCGCTCATGGTTCTACTTGACAGCAACCACGGCTATGTGAAGGAACAGTACTTCACATCTCGAAGTACTCGTCCAGTCTCGTATCCCACTCATTGCATCTACATACGTAAGCCTCTAGGACCTTGTCCGCATCCTCCTCGCCCGGATCGACATCTATGCGCTCCGAAGTATGCAAATGCATACTACACTCAGACCAATCTGTCGTGACAATCTGATCAAATTCAAGCCTTATTCTATTGGGGTGGTCCCGGATCGCAGTGAAGATACACTGCCAACCACTGAAGGGACCTTCCAGCTGCGTACCTGTCATCTCAAGGATCGCTAGCTTTGGCGAGCGAGACAGCGTCTCCGCGAAATGCTCGGCGTTTAGTGAGATATACCCCAGTGTCATATGCTGAAGTTCGGGTAATGCAAAGGAGCGACATTTCGGAAAGACGAGCGGGCAGCCGTCCTGTACCTCAAGGTTTTGAACACTCGGTGCGCACTTGGACAGCAAGGCACCGACTGCAGCACTCGTCGTTGCCTTAACGTTGACCTCATTGTCCCACAGTTCGGCAGGATCACAGCGGTCGTCACGCGGCGTCGGCGACCAAGGCTTGAATACCAAACTTCTGGTCTGGCTCAGATCGAGCTGGTGCCAGTCCGGAAGAGCATCATGTAAGTGCATCAAGATCCACTCCTTTTCAAAAGTGAAGCTTGACTTCTGATAGACGGCCGGAGGGTCTACCCACTCAAAGTTGCCGAGCGTATCATACGCGAGCTCCATTTCGGTAGGCTTGATTCCAGCATCGATGATACAGTTAATGACAAGACCGAAGAGCTCGTCGCCTAGGGGTGCCATGGCTAAGCCACGCTGCGTTCTACAATCCCATTCGTCACCAAGGACTTGGCTGAGGACGATGTTCAAGGCTTTGTTTCCACAGACACTTGGGTCGAGATCATCGTACTTCCATTTGCCAACTGTGAAAGCCGTAGCATTCGGCAGACTCCTAAGACTTTGGGTCCAGGCTTCTCGTACTCTGCCACTCATGACTGCATGTTTCGCTTCTTGTGCGCGTCTGACATATTGTCTCATCCCGACATCGTCATCGTACTGTCGTCCAAAACAAGACTCATCGTTCCGGGGATAGCTTCCTGGTATAGAAGGTAGATGATCTCCGTGATTAGCCTGGATGCCAGGTGGCACTTTTTTTGCGAAATGTCGAAATTTTTCCTCAGACAACGCCCAACTATAGATCGAAGGCCTGAAAAGCACCTCATTGACGTAGGGAGCCAACGCCGCCACGTCAGTGCGCTCCAGATGCTTTGGGTCGACCGTCAACTTGATGCCACGGAAGAGCTCGCCGTTCAGCCGTGCTAGGTATGCGAACTTGGGATGCGCCAGTCTCAGAGCTCTGAGATCCGAGTTCAATCTCGGAGCCGTCTCGCTTTCGGTGATACACTCCTCTATGATCATGATGAGCAAGTCTTCCGGGAGCCTGTAGAAGGCTGAGCTCGATAGGTCCAGCATGGCTGCTATGGGCGACCCGGTGTACCCTCTCGTCAGTACGGCGTCTGTGAAGAAGAAAAGAACGACCTATGTCTCGCGAAAGGCGTAAAAAGTGCTGCTAGAAATCGGCTGTGCAAGCCAATAGCGCCCGCCTCGCAGCGCAGTTCAATGACACAGTGCTCAGGTGAGGGTTGGCTGGAGAACTGAGGTCGTCAGAGGCGCGTTGCTCTGGTCTCGGGGGAGAACAGGAAGTCTCTCTTCGCGGTCCATAGATTACTCTCACTTTTGCGCTGAGGAAGAAGAGTACCTTATGTACAGCTTGGGGTTGATCTCGAAAACTCCCCTGCCAAGACCCAAATAAATATGTCATCCCATTGGCCGATATCACCCCATACCCCACTGTTCGTGGACCCTGCATACGTATTGGCGTGCGTGGAAAGCATCTCGAATCTTTGGCGGTTTCAACACACAATAACTACGACACTCCATGACTGCCTGATCACTCTCGCACGCCATCATGCCTTCGTCAGTCACTACCGAGACCGTCACAGAGAGACAGAATGCACAAGTGAAGGAAGCTCCGCAAGAGAAGGGTGGGAGAGAGCAGGCCTCGATCCCGACAGACGACGAGTACAATCGCTTCTTCTGGACATACACTGAAGAGCCGCATGCAACGAGACGACAAGCCATCATAAAAGCACATCCAGAGGTGAGTTGATATTTTATAGGAGAGATCCGTCAGCCCAGCTGAGACCAGACAGGTCCTCAAGCTCTGCGGGCCAGAGCCCTTGACCCTTCCTCTCGTTATTGCTGTCGTGGGCCTACAGATATACTGTGCATATGCTTTGCGGAACACACCCGTGCTATCATGGCCATTCTTACTCACAGCGTATGTGATCGGAGCTACGGCGAACCAGAACCTCTTCCTCGCCATCCACGAGATCTCGCATAATTTGGCTTTCAAATCGCCATTAGCCAACCGCATACTGGCCATCGTGGCCAATGTTCCAATTGGAATACCATACTCAGCATCCTTCAGGCCATACCACTTGACACACCACAAGTCACTAGGCGTAGATGGTCTGGACACGGACCTACCAACAGCATTTGAAGCCTGGTTCTTGGACTCGGTGGCAGGCAAAGCCTTCTTCTGCACCTTTCAGATCCTCTTCTATGCGCTCAGGCCGATGATGGTCTACCAGATCCCGATGACGCTCACTCATGCCGCCAATGTGGCAGTGCAGCTTGTCTTCGACTACATCATCGTGCAATCTTTCGGCGGAAAGGCTCTAGGCTATTTCATCCTGAGCTCCTTCCTTGCCGGCTCGCTGCACCCGTGCGCAGGCCACTTCATCGCTGAACACTACGTCTTTTCTCAGCATCAGCGCTCGACGGAGGCCGCAGCAGCACCTTCGGCGAAGGTTGCGCCGCCACCGGAGACGTACTCTTACTATGGCGCGCTGAACGCCTTGACGTACAACGTTGGCCTGCATAACGAACATCACGACTTCCCTGCTATTCCGTGGACGCGGTTATGGAAGCTTAACCAGATCGCGAACGAGTTCTACAGAGACTTGCCATGCCATTACAGCTGGGTGGGTGTCACCTGGCAGTTCATTATGGACAAGGAGGTTGGTCTGTGGTGCAGGGTGAAGAGGAAGGAAGGCGGGAGAAAGGTCGGAGCGGGGAGTGTCAAGCATGCTCAACCTGTAGAACTAACTCAGTAGATGTACGAAAGCCAAGGCTCTTCGTTCCGGAGCGCAACATTGTCAACTTCAACTCGTACTTCACGGTGCGCCTCGCGGATTAATTCGGTGTCATCTCGCGCGCCATAAACCGATGCTTCTTCCCAGCCCTACAACTCCTCTGCATCTTGCCTAGCCCTTTCCGACACTGTCATCTGTCACCGCTGCACCGCCGCGCACTTCTTCCAGGTGACCACCCACCCAACTCAATCATACCGACGCCACTCGGGAGACTCAGACCTTGCTCTACCAGGACGCCTCTTCATCATAATGTCGTACTTGCCAATCAGCATCCGCCACTTGGCGCGGCAAAGATCCTCCTCTTCGTCGGTCTCATGCTCGTGGTACGCGCAAGGATCACGTCTGTACAATGGTTCACCGTCCTCGACGTCGGCGTGCGTCTCACAAGTGCAGCGACGGCCATAGGCGTAGGCCTTGCACTTCACACACCGAGAGAGCTGGATGGACATGGTGAGAGCTTTCCTTAGGAACTCGGCTGGCAGGTACTTGAGGTCGTTGCTTTCGCACACTTTGCGAGGGTTGAGATCGTAGACGATAGCCTCCTGTCAGAACTTGTAAAGCGGCGAGCTCGCAGGCAACTTCTCGAACACCATGCCGAAGCTCTGGTACGAAGGCCACAGGAACTTGAGCGGATGCGTGCTCAGCGCTTTGAGCTGGATAGCTTCCATCATGGCAGAGCGAAAACCTTTGGTATCGTACTGGTCACCGAAGATGTAAAGCGTGTGCAGTGCGTCCCACGGCCAGGTGATGGGATCTTCCGTGACCTCGATCTCTTCAGGCTTCTCAGAACCATCGGTCTCATCTCCTGGCTCTGACGCTTTGGTGCTGGACTCGGATGTTGGTTCCTCGACAGTATCGGCATCTTCGTCCTCCTGCTTCGAAGACGTGATCGCATCTTGTGCGCCAGCCACATCTTCCTCCTCCTCTTCCTCTTCATCCTGCAGGAACACTCTGTTGGTGTACAGCCAGCCCACAAAGATCTTGAACGCCCGACGGACACCTGTCATATGCGCCGCATCCTCGGTCAGCGTGAGCACGCCTTCCTTGCCTTCTGCAAACGCATCGCTAAATGCCTTTTCGGAGTATTTCGACCTGCCGCAGATGAGACCCTTCGGAATTTGGAACTCTTCGGTCTGCTTGGCGTCGATGATCCGGACGGTGACTGTTGTGGGTCGATACAACGAGCTTTGTATAATCAGCATAAGCGAAGTGTAAGGAAGCTACTGGTGGACCTACCTGATGCGCAGCTTGCCCTCAGTCTTCACATTGTGAGTCATTGCCATGGCTGCTTTGTATCTCTAATACTCACCACAGATCGGTGCTCTGAGTTAAATAGGCGAGATTGTGAGGAAGAGACAAGGGGCAATCGGCAATTACTTATTACTTCAAGAAGAGGCGCGGCAGAAAGTTTTGGTTGCACGGACCATCTGGTTTCTGTTTCTGCGAAGTAAACGATGCGCTTCACCGCCACAAGCAGACGAATCTTCCAGTAGATCGAGCGCCGCTTTTGCGAACAGTTTACGGCATTCACTAAATCGTCATGTCATTACGCGAGCAGTGCAAGGTGGAAACTGGAGCCACGACACTCTTGGCACCCAGTCGTCTGAAGCTGCTTGTTACTGCTGCCGAAGAAACCTATGCACTCTTCTAACTTCTAAGGCCTTAGTGACTCCCAACCCAACTCGTTCTGCGCAAGCTGTGCTCAAACATGCGCTACCAACTGCCGTTCATGAGGAACAGGCTCGTGATGAGAACGGCGGTACATGCAGTCTGCAAGATGTTGAAGCAGTGGGCGCGAGCGTTCTCCAATATATCGACAGCTCCGATGCGACGATATCGCCCGTCCGTAGTACCGAGCCATCGACGACCGGTCTAAGAGCGCGCCCTAGGAATGGCCGGAGCGCAAGCGATCTCCGCTATGAGGCCACACACCCTGGTGATAACGACGGCGATTACGACGGCTCAAAGAGCGGTAAGCATGCTAGGGATGAGCAGCCGAGCGAAATCAAGAAGTTCGGCCTACCAGGGCTTGGTCATGTTGACGATGCGCCTGTCCCTAAGGATGCAGACCTTCACCGCTCTTCTTGGACGAGCGAGTCCCCGCCTCAAAGTATTGTCGTGGTGTTTCTGGAAAGGAGAGCTACATTCACTGCGGCTTTAGCGTGTGGCAAAAGAGCGCTTCGTTTGCCATCTACAAGCCTGGAACGAGTGACTTTGGGAACACTGAAAAGACAGTGCATTCGCTCAATCATACATATCCGTAGCGCAGCGCTTTGCTTAGTCTCCGCTGGCTTGAACGTCTGGCGTTCATGTGGTGACACTCGGTTATCAAAGCAGGGTCTTTTCGATCGTCAAGCGCCCTCCTTGCCATCTCTCGCCACCCACCTTCCAGCCCTACCATCCCCCGGGCTGTAGTCCTTCCCTCGCAAGCCGGCGAGGTGATTGGCAAGTTGTTGAAGACGAACGCCGATTGTTGGAGGGATGGGAAGTAGTAGCTCCTTGGAAGGTGTTGGAAAGCTTTTGTTTGAATAGCTTCCATAACAGCGGTGCGCAGACGTCGAATGTCGTAGGCATCGGCGAAGACGTAGAGCTCGAAGAGATAGATCCAGTCCCAGTTGGTCAGCTCCAGGAGGTCGTTATCGGTCATCTCACTAGCTGTACCGCATTCAGAGTCCGTGTCCAGCGCTGGCTGCTCGTCTTCATAGTTGATTGGCGACGTAGCCGTCTTCTCCCAGAACGCCTTCTGCGTATACAGCCAACCCACAAAGCAGGTGAAGATCCACGGCTTGACCTCCTCCAATTCGAGCTTTCCCTTTTGGCCTTCCACGAAGTTGTTGCTAAAGGTTTTTTCGAAGTAGGCAGACACACCACACACCAGCGCTTTTGGAAGTTGGTATTCGCACTTGTCTTGCCCGACCAGGATGGTGACCATCTCGGGCTTCAAAAGCGCACTCATGTTGATGCCTCCAGGTGAAGCGCTAGACTTCAACAGGCTGAGAGCGCCGTTAGTAGTGGGAGACGCCATGGTGTTGACTGAGAGCGTTGATCTGGATGTTGTTGATGGCGATGGAAGTGAGCGAGCGATCGGCGGAGGTTGAAGAGACTTCGATGTTTCACTTACTTGTCGAAGAGTCAAAGGAAGGAAACAAGAAAGAAAGGTAAGACTGTGCATGAAAGATGAAACTGTGCGGACCGGACCGGCGATTACCGAACGCTAGATTTGCATGTGACAGAGCGTTGAACCAGGCATGAAACGTGAGTGAGTGAAAACAGACGAAGAGGTTTGCGTGTGAATGTAAGAATACATACAGCAAAAACTCGCCTTCACGCAAATGTGCAGTATGCACAGAAAGGTCTGTCGGTCTGCCTGTACGAGGTTGACGGAACGCATCGCGGAGGCGTTCAAAGTGTGTCGCCGAGGTTCTCCATACCAGCCTATGCACCGCTCGTCAAGGTCCGGGATGTGCCTTCCCAACCTCCGCCGCATCGCCTACACACCCATCCCCAGGTGCAACGATATGTCGGTCTTTGCAGATCTTTGCCCATTTGTGGCGACATAGAACCCTCTCCTCTTCCGTGTCGTGCTCGTGGTAGACACATAAATCTGTATGCTACGGCCCCTTAACATGCTTGACGTCCTTATGCGTCTGGTTGTCGTCGCATCTCGCCCCCTCGTTGCAGGCTTTGCAGTCTCTGCAGTGCGACAGTTGTACCGACATCGAGACGCAGCCGAGCGAGAACAGCGCTTGGGAAAACGAGTGAGAGACTCTAAGTTGTCGAAGAAGTCTGGATGAGCGTCGTAAACGATTAGCTCAGATAGGAGCTTGTAGAGCGGCGAGCTGTCAGGCAGGTTCTCGAAGGCCGTGCTGCATACTTTGTATGAAGGGTATGCGTAGATCGCTGGCTTTTGCTGAAAGGCCTTTAGCTGCATTATTTGGATGACCTCGGAGCGGAAACACCTGGTGTCGTAGGCGTCACCGAAGATGTACAGCTCCACAAGATAGGGCCAGATCCAAGTAGTCGCATCCACAGGGTCTTCTTCGGGTTCATCGGATATGCCATCCCGCTCGTCTTCAGCAGGGCGGTTGTGTCCGTCTTCTTTCAACGGCGCGGCAGACTTAGATTCGCCCATTTCCGTATCCTCTTGAGACTCCTTGCTCTCGTTTGCGATGCCACTCTGCCGAGTCTCGAACACCTTCTCTGCCTCGGCCGCGCAGTCGTCCTTCTGATGGTCGTACTAGGATATAGTCTGCGTATACAGCCATCCAATGAAGCACTCAAACACCCATTCTTTGACCCCCTTAAGGTGTATCCTCCCTTGCTGACCCTCCACAAAATTGTTGCCGTTGAAGGCTTTTGCGAAGTACTGGGACATGCCGCAGATTAGTCCACGCGGTACCTGATACTCCTTCTCATCAGGCCCAATAACGAAGCTGACAAGTTGCGGCTTGTAAAGCGAGGTGATGAAGTCCTCTCCGAGCGGCACGCCAAATGCTGAGCGACTGCGAACGTTTTGGAGTCCTGTGATGCCATCGTATTGATTGGGGGACGCCGACCGCAGTACGGCGGTGCTGTATAAGAGGGCAGAGAGTTCGACGGATATTTGAGCCTTTTTGGTGTTTTGAGATATACTTAAAGCAGATGCGCGAAACAATTGCACGGATCGGCCCGGCTCTTCCCGAACGCTGAATTTGCATGTGAATGGAGAGAGTGAGTGGCACCGACAGAGAAGGCGATTGAAACTTACCAGCCTGCAGTAGCCGGACACCTCGATTGCTCGCATGAGAGATGCTCCGCGCTTTTTCAGCATATCCGCTACCAACCACATACCCATCTCGAGCTTCCTTGCCCAAGCAGCTACAATCCATACTGCCAACCCAAGCATATACCCCACCCACCATCAGCACCGATGATCAGCACTCAACTGCACCCACCTCTGCCGACACAACTTCTTCTCTTCCTCAGAGTCATGCTCATGGAACAAGCACCTATCTCTATCCGAAGGCGCCTTTCTCGTCTTGATATCCGGATGGCTTACATCCTTGCAAGTAAGGCCCCGCCCACACTCCCTGCACTCCCAACACCGCGCCAGCTGTGTCGCCATAGACCACAGTTCAGCCAGCACGCTTGCTGGCAGAACCTCGTTCTCGCTGCTTCCCTTTCGCGTGGATGGGTGTGCTAGGTACGTGAAAACCTCTAGGAGGTACCGGTACAGCGGTGAAATGGCTGGGAGATGGCCAAAGGCGAGCGCGGCTGATGAGGGGCTCGGGAACGTGTAGGATCGAGGAGTCTCTTGCAACACCTTGAGTTCGATGACTTCCATGACCGCATTGCGAAGGCGCCGAGTCTCGTACATGTCGGCAAAGATGTAGACGTCGAAGAGGTCGTTCCATCTCCATGTAGTGGGATCGATGATGTCGGCACCTGTAGGAGGAGTTCCACTCTCGAGGTCAGTGTCGAACTGCGGCTGGGTGTATCGGCTATTCGAGACATTCGTGATTGCCGCCGAGCCCTCCTCGTCGCTCCCGGCGCCGTCATGACTTTCAATTGAGTTCTCCGCGTTCTCCGCGTTCGTCTTCCCGCCGAGCTTCTCTTCTTCGCCATCCGTGCGGGCCTGTCCCTTCTCCTCGGCGACGATGACTCCGTTGACAACACTGAACGCACTTCCGACCGCGTCCGTACCGCTCGCTTCGGCGGGATCACCAGTAGTAGTAGTGACTGATCCTGGGTCCCAGAAGATCGTTTGCGTGTACAGCCATCCAATGAGACACTCGAACACCCACGGCTTCACTTCCTTTAGCTCGATCTTGCGCTCTTGCCCTTCCGCGAATCGCTCGCTGAACGCTTTCGCAAAGTACTCAGACCTAGAAGCGATGGGTGTAAGGATTAGCAGCTGTCTCCAAAGACATGCGGCAGTCACAGGGGCCTGAGACGGCCTCTAAGGGTGCTACCCATGAGTATACGCACATGCCGCAGATCAATCCGCGTGGGACTTAGTACTCCTTCGAACTCTTCCCGACGAGTATGGTGACGAGCTGTGGCTTATAAAGCTGACTGATGCTGAAGCTTCCCGTAAGCGGCATGCCCGATGCTGAGCGCTTGACGGACGTTTTGGTCTCCTGTGATGCCATGGTGGTCTTTGGAGAGAATCGAGTGCTTGGTGTAAATGTTGAAAATGTTGTGCGAACGTTTGCTGGAATGTTAAAGAGTTTTTGGTTTCCTGCATTGAGTCGAGGCAGGTGCGACCGGATAATGCACGGACGGGAACGGCTTTTCCCGAGTGCAAAATTGACATGTGATAGGGTGCGCCATAGTGCACTTCGCGATGTCCGCGCAGTGCCGCTATCACGGATCTTCGGATTGACATCATCGTCACTGAGCTGTCGAACAGCACCTTGGCTCGATGTCAACGAAATTCGAGACGGCGCTGATAGCGGATAGCCTGCTCACTGGGCAATTCAGGTTACTGCCCGTCACTGCTTTCGCCATCCTCAGTCCACAGCACTCTCGCTCGCCTCAGCTTCCTTCTGCATAGCCTCAGCCTGCTGTATCGGTATGCGAACAAGCGTCTGCGGCAACGGCATCGTCTCTTCTTCCTCCGCTTCAGCATCCTTCGGTTTCGGTATCTTGGCTATACGAACGTCAGCCTCATTCCCTCACCCACTCCCATTACCACGGCTCAGCAAGTCCTATACATACCACTAGCCATATATATCGCCCTCAACACCTGATTCCAATTGCCCAACACGGCCGCTACAGCCTCGGTCCCATTACTTAACGTCCCCAACTTCTCCTCTAATTGCTGCATCTGTCCTGCGAGGCCCGCACTGAGATCGCGTAGCTGGCGCAAATTCTCAAGCTCGACTTTCTTCTCGTTGATGCGGGATTGCAGGATCGAGGACTGGGTGCTGGTGGAAGGGTTGGAGTGGCCGAAACCTGAGGAGGGCCGGATGTGGGAGGGGAGGGTGTGGGTGGTTTGGCGTTTGGCGTAGGACATCGTGGCGGTGATATCGATTGTACTCTCTCTCTGTCAGTGTCGCAATGCACAGTGGTATGCTTGCTCTCGAGACGTTCACATTCACGTGCAGATGGAAGTCCAATCGACCCCACCAGACACGCGACGCGCTCTTCCAAAGTGCACCCGAAAGCCGTTGCCCCGTCGGCTTGCCCTAAACAAACACCAACAATTCGTCTCATCCAGTGTTAACATTTAGACGGCAGCAGCAATACACGACATACCACCCGCTATCCTTGTATGCATAGCGCTGCTACGTTGTATGCATATCATAGCAGGAGCATATGGCCCGGCTGAACGAGCCACCTGCCGTTGCGCCTGCCTCGACAACTCTTGCGGCGCAACCAGGGCTGGAGAGTGTTGATGCTCGTAAGTTACAAACCAACACCAAATAGACTACATGCGAATGAAAGAGGATGCGCACGAAAAGCCGTTTAATCGTCCAAAGACCACCAGCTGATTTCGATGAAGTAAAACGCCGCTTTATCCGACAGAACCGCGAACTCGCCAAGAATAACAGCAATCAGTCCCTTCGTATACGGAGCTTGGAGATTGAAGTGAGCAGGCTGCTAGCGGGTAACTTGGAACTGAGGGAGCAAGTATTTAGTCTGCAAAATGAGGTGTACAATGCTCGGCGGCGGACGGTGGCAGAGGATGCTGTGCGAAGAGTCAAGGAGGACCTACAAGCGAAGATTGCGGAGCTAAGTGGGCTGGTAGAGGGCATTGACAGTCTGACGCAAAGTGATCTGGAGGACCTGAGGAGTATGCCCAAGGAGCGCAAACCAATCGAAGGGCAGTGGAGGGAACGGCAGCCTCTGACTGAGGTGATGCGAGAGAACCAGATGCCCACCATTACTGAGGACAAGCAGTTCCCACGACGAACACTCGGCGCGGACGAGATCCAGGCGATACGATTGTCGGACCACAGCAGTAATGAGTCGCCGGACCTTGGTCCACCACCCATAGTGCACTTCGACTACGAGGACCCCGTCAAGCAAGTCTCGCCTTCTGCATCTAAGAGTGTGCCGAGGGATGCTGAGACTGAAGAGCTGCCTGCGAGTTTGTCCGTCAATCTGGAGACGAGGAAAAAGCGGAAAGATGGGCATCCTAAGCTGGAGATCAGACGGCACTCTGTTTTGCCTCCACAATCACCTGCGAAGGGAGAGGCTGCCGAATCTTCAACCATGCTACGGACGGGAGCGAAGAGGAAGTTGGCGGATCGAGACCTTGACAAGCCGATCAAGCCGCCGAGTAAGGATGACTTTTCGTTCAGTCGGAGAGCGACAACAGGCGAGCCGAAGGAGATTTCCCAGCAGCAGGAGACAACTGTGCCATTGGTCGCTGCTGAAGCGGACTTGGAGACAGTGGCCACGCCCCCAAAGCCGGCCCGGAAGGTCCTGGGCGACAAGAGCACCAACATGTCTCCACGAAAAGTGCCCGCCAACTCCGACAAGCCTAGTGGAAAGTTACCGGAGAAGCCAGCAAAACCGCCAGCTCCACGCTCGACATCAGCCGCAGCCCGGTCCCAATCCCGCTCGCGCAGAGCCTCCGCCATCCCACAGCCTACGCCAGCAGAAGACGTCGTCCTGCCCACCATCGAGCTCCCGCCACCTCCCGAGACTTCTACAGCAGAAGTACCACCGAAGACACCGGCCGCACCTGATCTCTTCTCCCCTACACCGTCCGAACCTTCAGCATCCCACCGCAATATTGACAATAGCCGCGCCGGTACGCCTCCACCAGGCGATCTCAGCACGCTCAGCACAGCTACAGATGGCGGGACTCGGCCTTCCAGGAGGGCGCGAAGCGCAGTCAACTATGCCGAACCAAGCTTGAACGCCAAGATGCGACGGCCGACCAAACAAATGGTGGATGCCATCTCCGGCCTTCAGGATCCAAGGAGAGCTATGAGCTCGACTTCGTCTTCTGTAGGCGGGAGAGAGGCAAGGGTGAAGATTAAGCAGGAGCCCATCGATGATGAAGAGGATGGAGAGGCGTGGAAGAGTATGCCCTCGATCTCTGACGCTGCTCCTCCCACGGCGGGCGGTCCGGCCAGCGATGTTGTTCCGCCTGCTCATCCTGAAGATGCGGATCAGGTGCCGAAGATTCAGCAGTCCGCAGCATCAGCAACCATAGCGGCGCTGATGTCCACAGGCCGTCGACGTCGCGAATCCTCCCAACAACAACAGCAGCAGGCCATAGGGACAGATCTCGACGCAGCAGTGAAGAGAATGGAGGACCTTGATATCTATGACTTCAAGGACAGCTCTTCACCCGCCTCCACTGCCTCGAACACCTCCAGTAACCTCGATACCGGAGCGAAGGCTAAAGGCCATAGACGGCACTCTTCTGTCCCCAAGGATATCGGCGCTGGACCCGAGAAGTTGGTGTCGAAGAAGGGATTGGTTGCTCCCGCGGTAAGGGAAGATGCGGTGGCTGGCACAGGCAGGTCAGAAAGGGCCGCTAGTAGACGGCGGAGCATGATGCTTTAGCGTTCATAGCATGTTTGGTATCGGATCAGTTCGTTCATGGGATTAGAGAGGGTTGTATACTCGATTTACCGAAGCCGTGAGCGGCGAGGGTTCTCTCACAGTGCGGTCTACAGGCAGTGATCGTTCCAGATCCAGCCTCGAGCCCCTCAACTCTGCACGTGGATAGGTGTCTGGCTTCGATGAGGCTGTTACTGATATCTCTGCCAATGCTGACTGGAAGTCCGGAAGCCTTATCACTGATCAGACCACTGTTCCAGAGCTACAAGCAGCACTCAGAGCCCACCGCCATCGTGCATGCCATTTCGTTCGCTGCGTCTCGCATGTACCAAGGCGAAGTGGCTTGCTGGCGGCCAATGGCCAGTCTCTCGCCGCACACCAACGGATGAGGCTGCTTATGGAGCTACAGCTGAAGGTCACGCCACCAGAATAGGATAGTAGCTTAAAAGGTCGCCTTGACAACCTTGAGTAGATCCCAACATTGCACATAGCCGTGGCGACGAGAAAGAGGAGAGAGGCGAGAAAGACCAGATCGAGTCGATCACAACATTCGACCTGAGCAGCTGGTGGACGCAGCTAGACGAGCTAGAATGTCGCTCACACGCGAGGAGTGCGACGAGTACTTCACTCCGGTGTTTGCTGGACTCACTATCATGAGTGAATCTATTCAAGAGGAAGGCAGGGGATATTTTGGCGATCACGAAGACCGCGAGCTGCTCTCCCGACTCGGCAGCCGATATTTGCCCACGCAAATGAAGTGTAGGGCAGCGACGGAGAAAATATCGGTGGGCATGACCTGCTTTGGGTACACCTTCCAGAGATACAAACAGAAATACCCTCGGGCGGATGCCAATCAAGCTCTTGGGTTGAGTCGATATGCAAATCAGGCCGTTCTCTTGGCCGACTTCTCGAAAACCACTATTCATACTTGCCCGGTCCGCGGCCGGTCTTGTTTGCGAACACGATCCGCAACGCCTTCGCACACGCTCAATGGACGGCTGAAGGTCTGGACGGAAAGAGCATTCGATTGTGGAACTGCCCGCTGCAGGGGCAGCCTCCAAATTTTGATATCACCATGCGCTCGCAGGATCTCGAGATGGTCATCTTGTTGGCCTTGTATCACTTCCTCGAATACGTACAACCACCTGGAATCTTGCGTGTTGTGCCACCGGGCTCCGAAGCTCGAGTGCATGAGCTGATTTACAGCACGATAAAAACGGGGTTCGATCGCGAGAAGCTTAATCAGCCTGGTGCGTTTGGGCGATAAGGAACTGGCGAAGGTGTCGCTCGGCGAGGGCTTTACTAGGCGTGAACTGCAGTGGTGGTTAGTTGGGACGCCATATACAGGCTTCCAAGCAGTCGCGTTGGCGAGGTGTCAAGTTGACTGGACCGCTTCAGTATGTTTCTCATTCGTCTACGACATCTGTCTCTCTAGCTAGCCTCAAGGTCGCCTTCGATTCAACCATATGCTATGCAAGTATGTCCGTTCTTTTGCCATCGCAAGCAGCAAGTGAACATGACTTTTTCCACCAGCCTTAAGCCATGGATATCTCACGCATTCTGTTCGCCTAGAGCACCATTCGCCGGCGCGCCAATAGACACATCAGCGCATCGCAGCTGTCATTCCTCTGCTCTCATTGCCTCTATATCGCTCCAGCAGGGCCAGTGCGTTACTCAGGCTCTCTCGGCAGCCCAAGCGCCTCCTCAACATCCTCCCACCCCCTCCCTCGCTCAACCCCTCTACTTAGTTCCACTTCCTCATTCAGTCATAGCTCATCATCATCAATCTCACTCGGCTTCAATAACCCACCAACCTTCATCGCCCTGTTCCTCTCCTGCTCCTTCTGCTCCTTCGCCGCCGTCTCCCGATCCTCCGTAAAGAGCTCAGCGTTATCGCCCGAGAACTCCTTGAGCTGGATGAGGAAGTCGCGGAGTATGAGCTTGAATTTGACGAGATCCTCAGTGTTTTCAAACAGCGCCTCAATGAAGCGCGTGATCTGCGCGGCCTGCAGGTTCGGGAAAGCGTTCGAAAGCAGAGAAGCGACGAAGTTCTGCAGGAAATCCTTGTTGCTGGTACCCTGCGCAGCTTGGTCTGCGGTGTAGATCGGTCCCTGGATCTTGTTCGCACCCACAAGCCAGAACATACGGGCAAGCAGCATACTCTGGTACTTGAACCCAGCCTTGTGGTCTGAGTCCGTAAGCACGAAGAACACATCCTGCAGAATCGTAGTGTAGAAGCTGCGGAAGAAAGCGTCGCAAGTGCTCTGCTCGATCTCGGCCATGTTGGTAATGAGCTCGATGCACATATTGAGCCCTTCGCCCTCGACGGCGCGGTTGTCGTGCTTAGAAGCCCACATGCAGCTGTCGATGACGAGCTTGAAATGCGTCTCGTCGAGCTTGAGGAGGGCGGGGAAGCAGCGCTGGTTGATGGCGCGGAGGAGCTGGAAGAATGCCACGCGGTGCTCGGGGTATTCGGAGAAGTCTTTGTTGATCATGTCGAGTGTGCATTCGAAGATTGCATCCAGGATGGCCGGGACTTGCTCGGTCATCATGCCCTGTAAGTCAATGTCAGCTATACTGCTCTCGTCTACATTCTGCTTGTGCGTCAAGCGCACCTGCATATACTTAGTAGTATGCGGCGTCCAACGTACCTGCAACTTGTTGATCAACACCGTAATCACACTCAATACCTCCGCCTCTCTCGCATCCGGCACGTTGCGCTTGTAATCCAGCAACACCGCCTCGAGCAACGGCGGCACGAGGGTCTGGTGCACCATCTCCAGGTCATCGGCCTTCTCCACATACGTCGTAATCAACTTCAAGATCTCCTTCTTGATAGTCCTCAGACCGCGGACCTTCGGCATTTTTGTCGCAATCGGCCCATCCCTCTGCACGCTCTCGTCAATGAGCTGCGAGGAAGCGCGGTACATAGTCAGCATGTCCATGTATATCCGCCCGATCTGCGGGTAGAAGTAGCTCCCAATACTGCTGCAAGCCGCCACGTTCGTCTTCATGATGTTGCCGATCACCTTGATCGTTTCGGCGTTCTGCAGGATGTTCGGATCCTGGTGCGCACCCTGGATGATCTGATCCCACGCGGCATTCGGCAAGCTCATCAACTCGCCGATCAACCTCTCCTGCGTGTTCTTGTGGCCCTGTGCAGAGATCATATACCCGCAGGCCTCGTAGAAGGTGTGGATTTGCTGAGGAGACAGGTCCATAGTGATCTTACGCATCGTACGGACGATCTCGTCGATGAAAGCCTCATTCTCGCCGGGTTGCTGGATGACGAAGTGGCGCTTGCACTTGTTCGCGATCTTGATGAAAGTATCGCAAGCCATGTCCTGCACACCCTCGTGCGTCTCGTGCATGAACTCGAAGAGCTTGTTGACGACCGTCTTAAGGAACTTCCAGTGCGCTTTCAGGAACCGCGGGTACTGGCCAACGATGTACATGATGTTTGAGGCCACCACAGCCTTGTTGTCTTTGCCGCGCTTCATCTCTGTCAGGCCAAGAAGGTCCTTGATGACAGTGACGAGGAAGCGCTTCTCAGTCTCCTCGTTCATTGCGCCAGAGATAGAACCGATGGCCCAGCAGAGCGTGTTGCAGTTGGCCCAGCTCCACTCGGTGCCGTCGACTTGCCGTGCGAG
>JAKLLW010000675.1:0-26586 GCA_022814695.1 Neocatenulostroma microsporum
GACGCCGAAATAAACCAACCTCCCCCTCCTTCCACAAACGGCATGAACATGGACGGCTCCATGGACTCCCTCCCCCTTCCTCCACACGCAGGTGAGGCGCCGGTAGACGCGAGTAATACCGCCAACGGCCATCTCCCGCCAGTGATGGAACCACGGATCCCGCAAAAGAAGGACGCGAGTCTGCGGGAGTTTCTAGGGAAGATGGACGATTATGCTCCACTCATACCTGATGCTGTGACGGATTACTACCTCACTCTTGCCGGTCTGCCTCCGCCGCCGGAGACAGATCGCAGGCTCGCTCGTCTTCTCGCACTCGCGACTCAAAAGTTCATTGCGGATATTGCGGCGGATGCTTATCAATATTCTCGCATCCGATCTACAAACAC
The DNA here is from genome assembly GCA_022814695.1 of Neocatenulostroma microsporum. Lineage (NCBI taxonomy): Eukaryota > Fungi > Ascomycota > Dothideomycetes > Mycosphaerellales > Teratosphaeriaceae > Neocatenulostroma > Neocatenulostroma microsporum. The sequence continues at coordinate 387 of JAKLLW010000675.1, forward strand.
AACCTCGAATAACCCTCTGACTGGCTTGGGTGGAGCGGCGGGCATCAGTTCAGGAGCAGGTGGAGAAGGAGGCGGTGCAGAGGGCGGGAAGGGTGGAGGGAAGAAAGATGCGGGTGGGAAGACTGGACCTATTGGTGGGCCGAGAGCTGGGTATGGAGGTGGTGGAGCAGGGGGTGGGCAAGGTAGGACAGTGCTCACGATGGAGGATTTGGGGATGGCGGTGGGGGAGTATGGGGTGAATGTCAAGAGGGGAGAGTTCTACCGGTGATGGTTCACGAAGACAAGGGCTACGCTGTGAAGGCGCAGTGGACACGGAGGGTTATGGGCGTTACCATTGATACCATTTCTTTGGCGAGGCGTTATGGGTTTATGAAGCATGAGACTGGGCATAAGGGAAGGGCTAGCATAGCGTCTCGGCTCGGCGAAGCCTTGAGATAGGCGTTGGTATGATGTCGTTACTGTACGCTGTAGCTTGCTGATCACTTTGACACCTTGGATTCACTCACTTTCTCTATCAGCGCGGACGGACATTCTGACATGCAGCAAGCTCCCAGATCGTCCACTTACCCCTATGGCTCTTCCAACTTCGCCACGCAACGTAGTCCGATTTCCAATGCCGACCGCCACTCACCGCGGCATCCACGTTGACAGGTATCCCACGATGAGTGAATTCTTGATATCCCCTCCTGTCCCCAGCCCAGGGCTGGGCTAAGACGCAGATGGAGATGGTTCTGAACTTCTGACGAGCTGGCGACGGCCCGGTGATGAGGAAGAAAAAGAAGAGAAAGAGGAACAGAAGAAAACCTTTTTGTGCAGGCAAAACGGCGCTAACCGCTTTAGGCAACTGCGGCGAAATGCGGAGGTGAGGGCTGCCTAAGGCCTCTACGGCGTCGTCGATAGGTAGGCCCAGATTGATGGTGGTAGTGACGAAGGTGGAAATGCGGCGGGGCCGGAGGTAAGGACCGCGACTTCAACTCTAGATGGGCATAAACGAGGAGCGGATGTACAAACACTCGAAAGCTAGGAGGCGAGGGGTATGCGTTGGGTACATGGACAGCGACGACCGGATACCATAGGTGCCACGCCCAAAAGCTTATCCAAATCCATGATCTGCCGCTGACGTCGTACGCCCCAACCGTCTCCGCACGCTTAACTTCCAACTACTGAATACCGATGACCCAGCAGACCTGGTCTCCATGCTTAATTGCCCTTGCTGAACACCGATGACTCAGCAGACCTGGTCCCCATGCTTAACTGCCCTTGCTGAACACCGATGGCCCAGCAGACCTGGTCCTCCTCCCGCTTCTACTACCTTGCGATATCCGTGTATCAACAGCGACCGGAATCGCGGGCCTATGGACTAGCTTGTGGAATCACGGAAGTCAAGCCTTGCTCGGATTCATGGCTTTGCCCTCGTCGTAGTGGGTGTTGTATTTATGCTTGGCTCTACTGAAGAAGGCTTTCCACAGTCTCGCTATGAAGAAGCCTAGGAAGTTTCGCAGCAGTCGCAGGTCCATCGCCACCCTGGACTTGGCTGCTACTTAGCTGTTTCACGAACCCTGGGAATGGTATTGTAAGCTTGCAGGCTGCGATCCTCGGCCCGCCGTCTTTGACGATATCAGCCCGTATCGTTGTGGTAGCTTTCCACATCTTGCAAGGCGAGGAAGCAACGGAACAGCTGTCTACGAACTCCTCTCCGAAAAGACGGGGCTTCTCGCCTCCGCTGGTGACGATCGCAATCGCACAGGCCTCAGCAATATCATGGGCCGTTTCGACAGTATGACGGACAGACATTTCATCCTACGATACGGCTCGTCAATCTCCCATAGCTGGATATGTCACTGGTCGAACATGCCTATCAGCCTACAAAATCTGACCGTACTGGGAAGAAGTACGCTTCGGCCGTCGCCCTCACTGCCACCGTCGAGAAGGAGCTTATTTAACCATGCAATGCGGATTGAGCCTCGACTTGCGGGCGGGACTTACCTTCCTGTTCTTCGCTGTCATCTTTAATCCCGCCGTCCCCTCCTTTTCCCAAACCCGGATTTGAATCTCTGAACCAGGAACCAGATGGAATTGCCGTACGTCTCGGCGGCGGTGGCCCTGCTGTAAGGATGGATGCCTCGGGCCGGAAGAAGAAGAAGATAAGAGGACGAGCTACGGCCAGCTGGGGCTCCTCTGGGCCTGCTCCCTCTCACGCTCTCACGAAGACTAAAGCCCCAATATGCCCTCCTATTCCCCTCCCGTCCCCGGCCTGAGCCAGAGAGCAGATGGAGATACACCCGTATCCGGTACCCGCCCGCCGCCAGCGATGAATTCCGCCGACTTCTCAGCGGGTGTAGAGAAAAGAAGAGAAGAAGATCAGGAGCAGAAACAAATCTCTTATACGTAGTGAACGACGCTAACCGCTTTAGGCAGCTACGGCGGCTGCGAAGCGGAGGTGAGCGGTGCCTCAGGCAGTATACTGCATGAGTCAGGGGGATAGCAGGATGGATTGAATCGGTCCTCTGAGATACTCAGGGATGTCTGTATAACCGAGGGTCCCTCTCGGGAGGTCAAGTTGACAATGTTATCTTGGGGACCTGCGGCCGCGCAACCATGGGACGAACTTGGCCAGCAAGATGGGGTCGCAGTTGTCAGTCAAGAGTTATCAATACTGTATCGCTTTGCACCAGAGGCACTTGACATTACCATCATAATGGTGGGATGAGTTGGTTGCATTTCTGCGTACGAGCGCTACTACACAGCAACGCCCCTCCTCCACCACCCCCCAGGACCCCTCCAAGCCCATAGCCAAAGCCCACAGGCGATCCAGACAGAGACAGCCATAGCCCAGAAAGTAGGCGCATAGCACAAAACTCCATAACACAACACATCCTCTGTCCCTCTTCCCTTACTCCCCTCCCCCAGCGGTTCCGACCCTGTCGACCCTGTCGACCCTGTCTTTCGTTCCGCCGCCCACTGATAAACCCCCGAATAAACCAACCCCCAAACCGTCGCCCCCAACGCCGGAGCAGTGGCCACAATCCCCCAATTCGTTCCAAAATTCTCCACGCCCCACACTACACTGATGATAATCGGGACGAGGGAGAAAGCTGCTCCGTACCCGGCACCGATAGAAGCGGAGACGAGCCAGAAGAGGTTTCCGTGATTTTGAAGCAGGCCGGAGGCGAGGAGGAGTTGGCCGATGGACATTAGGAGGCAGAAGGCTATTAGGAATGTTATTCTGGAGAGTGTGAAGTTGGAGGAAGAGGTTGGTGGGTTTGGGTATTGGTCTTGTGGTGGCAAAGAGGCGAGGGAGCCGGCGAGGGAGTTCGGGCCGCGGCGGTGGGGGTTCGGTTCGGACGAGGGCGCGAGGAGGTCTGTGAGCGTACCGGTAAGGATACGAGCGATTGTTGAGGTGATGGCTACGATTGAGACGTGGGTGGCTGCTGTCGTCATGCCTCCTCCACTCTCTGCACCTCCTGCGGAGGTTGCTGGCGGGTATAGCGTCCCGATGATGGTTCCAAGGTTGTTTATGAATGCTTCGCCTGGTCCGGTGACTAAGAAAAAGCCTGCGGCGAGCCACCACATCGTATGATCCGACAAGAACCGGCGTGTTTCTTCGTTGAGGAGCCAGGCTTTCTTGCGTTCTTGCTCGGCGAGCCATGCCTTGTGCTCTTCGGCTCTTTTGTGCAGGTGGTCAATTTCTTCGGCGCTTAGCCTTCGCTCGCCAGTCTCAACTGTGCCGTAGCCTCCTTGCCCATTGCTCGGTCTCGGTTGGAAGAACTCGCTGTCCTCCAATAACCCACTCTGCTCCAGCTCATCAACAGCATGATCGATCATCTCTTCCTCTCCCACAATCCTCAATGCGAAGAATCCCACAATTCCACTTCCTAGCAAGAAACAGCCTAAGAAGAGGAAGAAACGATGTACGTCCACATCCCCTTTCCTTCCATCTGGCCGTCTTTCATAGAGGAGATTACTCCCAACCTGAGACTCCCACATCCCACTCAACCCAAAACACGCAATCGGCAGTGCCAAAGCCAGACCCTTGTACTTCCCTCTCCCGAAATTCTTCGCGCACGTCGTGACTGCCGAAAGGTACATACAGCTCGTGGCACAGCCTATGGGTATAAAAGCAAGTATCATAACCCAATACGGCCAGCCATCTCCTCCAGCGCTTGGTGGAGGCCCGCTGTTGTATGCGAATGCCGCTAACAAATATCCAAGCCCAAACAAACATCCTGCGAGGAGAGACGGTATCCCCGGTCCCGTCCGATCACACAGCAACCCAAACAGAGGAACAGGCAGGTACATAGCCAGTTCCGCGGTTATGCTCACTCCATTGACTTGTAGCTGCGTATACCCCAACCTCCTCTGAAATAACGGAGCATACAGGGAGTAAGCCGTTATACTGCCAGCTCCTAGCGTGTTTATTAGAGCCCAGCCGAAGCTTAGGTAGCGGAGGACTTGTTTGTTGATCTTAGCGCGTTGCTGCACGGCGATGCCTTCGGCGACGTCTGAGAAGAAGGAGCCGGCGTAGGAGCGGGATTGCTCGGAGCTGGCGCGGTTGGCTGGGCTGCCATTGTGGTCGGTGGAGAGGAGAGGGCGGCCGCCGGGTCGGTAGTCGAGTTTGCCTATGTGTGCTTCGGGGCTGCGGTTTCTGGAGGATGGGTGGGAGGGCATGGTGGGTGGTATTGGAGCTCGAGAGCGAAGGGAGGGAGGACTGTGGTTATTGCTCGGTCATGATCGTCAGCTCTAGATGCCGGACGTGTGCGATGTTGCGCACCGCAGGTTTGTTGAAGGCAGCAATGTCGAGATGGATCAGCTGCATGTCGAAGCTCACATGCACGTTCCAAGCATGACGCAGCAGATCACCCGGCAACGGCGCGTCGGGAAGGAACGCACGCGATCACTCCCGGCCCCCACTTTGGCGGGGTAGCGAAATCGCAAGTGAGTGAAGCCAAACTTCTCTCTTCCAATGCAAATATATAAATATATATATATATATCAGAGAATACCGACTTGGACCCAGCATGGACTCGACTAAGCTGCTGCAGCTTCCGGAGGAACTGTTGTATCTCTGGCATACTCACCGGGCCGAGATCATACTCTCCGCTGGCCTCCTCTTCGCCATTGTGCGACTGGCTGTGCATTGGCGAGGAAGGAAGAGCAAGGAAGTCTTGACACCACCGCTATTGACGCCGACGGACGAGAAACTTGCGCTGCTACCGTCAGCGAAAGAGCAATTGGTAGAGGCAGAACACTACGATGCTTTGCCAAATACGAAGCCCGCACCGAGACCCAAGGCCGGACCCAAACGCGTGACGGGCGTGAAGAAGAGCAAAGACACACGAAACAAGAGCCCAGTACTCGATCGCATACAACCTACAGTCTTCTACTACACCCTAGGCGGCTCAACGAAAGCCTACGCCGAAAAGCTCGCCCATTCCCTCATCAAGTCCGCGCAGTCATTGGACCAGGTGCTACCACCCGAATTCCACGACCTAACGCAGATAGACTACGATGACTTCTTCATCATTCCTCCCAAGAATTCGAACGTCTCGGTGGCACACCTCTACCTGCTACTCATTCCGTCCTACAACATTGACACGGAGCTTAGCAACTTTCTGGCGCATTTGGAGGAGACGCATCATGATTTCCGCATTGACACCGCTCCTCTTTCAGGACTTGCTGGGTACTCCGTGTTTGGGCTTGGAGATAAGCAGGAATGGCCGACGGAGCAAGAAGGGTTTTGTACCCAAGCGATCGAGGTGGACAGGTGGATGGCGAGGTTGACGGGCAGGAAGAGAGCTTTTCCGTTGGGCATGGGAGATGTTAAGAGCGATGTGGAGTTGAGACTGGAAGAGTGGACTGAAGGTGTGAGAGGTGTAGTAGCGGATCTGGCGAGTGGGAAAGGGTTAGGTGAGGGTGTGGTTGGGAGTGGAGAGGCCATTGAAAGCGGTGATGAAGCCGAAGCCGACGCAGAGGCAGAAGGAGACGGCGAGGAGATGCCCAGCAAGACCAAGCGAAAAGCAGCAAAGCGCTCCCAAACATCCGACCTCGAAGACATAAAAACGCCCATCCCAGTCGACTTCACCACCTCTAAACCCTCCAAAAGCACTGGCCCACCTCCGCCGAAGCCAATGGTGCCCGAGACCTCGCCCACTTACACCTCTCTCACCAAACAAGGATACACGATCGTAGGCTCCCACTCCGGCGTCAAAATCTGCAGATGGACGAAGAGTGCTTTGAGAGGCAGAGGCAGTTGCTACAAGTACAGCTTCTACGGCATCTCCTCCCACCTCTGTATGGAAGCAACTCCATCCCTTTCTTGCTCGAACAAATGTGTCTTCTGCTGGCGCCACGGCACGAACCCTGTAGGAACGACATGGCGATGGGAGGTAGATCCTCCAGATCTGGTGTTTGCGGGGATGAAAGAGGGGCATTACAAGAAAATTAAGATGATGAAAGGTGTCCCTGGCGTCCGAGCTGAACGCTTCTCGGAAGCGATGAGGATAAGGCATTGTGCGTTGAGTTTGGTGGGGGAACCGATCTTTTACCCGCATATCAACGAACTACTCGCTATGCTTCACCGCGAGCACATCTCCAGCTTTCTGGTGTGCAATGCACAACATCCCGACCAGCTCGCCACTCTCGGTCCTGTTACACAACTATACGTCTCCATCGATGCTTCGAACAAAGAAAGCCTCCGCCGTATCGATAGGCCGCTGCATCGCGACTTTTGGGAGCGCTTCCAACGCTGCATGGACATCCTACGCCAAAAGCGGTTCACGCACCGCACCGTTTTCCGCCTCACCTTAGTCAAAGGTTTCAACCTAGAAGAGGAAGCGGAAGGCTACGCGGATCTGGTCGAGAAGGCTCTACCGGGGTTTGTGGAGGTTAAGGGGGTTACTTATTGTGGGACGAGTACTGCTGCTGGCGCGGGGCTTAGCATGCAGAACGTTCCCTTCTACGAGGAGGTTACGGCTTTTGTCCTTGCTCTCGAAGCCGCACTTAAGCGGAGGGGTTTGGATTACGGTATTGCGGCCGAGCATGCGCATTCGTGCTGTATACTGTTGGCGGACGGGGAGCGGTTCTTCAAGGTACCGAGTCAATCCACTCGAACTTCAGAGCAAGTAGAGGGTAAAGCAGAGGGTGACAAGAAATGGCACACCCTAATCGACTACCCCGCTTTCTTCCGCTGCCTCGAAAGCGGAAAGCCCTTTGGGCCGGAGGACTATGTCGGAGCCCCGACGCCGGAATGGGCGCTTTGGGGAAAGGGAGGGTTTGATCCTAGGGATGAGAGGGTGGATAGGAAGGGGAGGCCGAAGGATCAGCCGAAGGGGGCGGTGATTGGGGAGGTCGAGGGGTGAGGCGCATGCCCTACAATTTACGGGATGAGATTGCGCGCTGTAAATTCATCAGTGGAAGCGGTGGAAGCGTAGTAGCAGGCAGTGTTAACGAACTTAGCTTATATGCTTTCCCATCGTCACCAAGGGCTCTCGCTCGATCGTTCTCGCTTTCTAGCAGCGTTACAACGCCCCTACCGCTCTTTGCTCGCTCGCCAGGCTATAAGAACGTTCCTTCCATCTCCCTGCAGGCTCTGGAGGCCTCAAACATCACAGACCTCCGCCTCGCCGCAACTGCCTAAAGCGGTTAGCGTCGTTTTGTGGTGGTATAAGTGATTTTTTTCTTCTCTTGTTCTTCTTCTCTTCTTTCCTCCACCACCAACCGAAGGCAACTTCCTCCAGACGCTGCATCTCCATCTGCTTCCTGGCCCAGATACCATGGGCTGGGGACAGGAGGGGATGACTGGAAACACTCAGGGGGAGATGCCTGCAGCCAGCAGCGAACGACTACATGGACTTCTCTCTACCGGTATCTCGGAGATTACACTTGGAACCCAGTCTTCTAGTCCGAATTTGAACGCCTCAGGCATCAGGCACTCCCGAGCTCGCCGCCGTTGCCTAAAGCGGTTAGCGCCGTTTTCGCTGGCACAAAAAGGTTTTCTTCTGCTCCAAACCTCTTCCTCTTCTTCCCCAAATCGATACATCGCTCTCTACAACCTTCCAGAAGACCAGTTGTGGAAGATGGTTATCCAGAGCAAGCACCCTTCCTACCCGGAGCAAAGCCACCCCTGCAACATATTCACAAGCGAAGGAAAGGACCTATGCAGAGTGCCTTCCCATCTCCCGATCGAAAGAAGAGCTGCAAACGCTCTACGAGCCCAGAACCACTTAGGGAACCATGGCTGTTGGGATGAGTTACCCTGCGTTGGGCCAAATGTCTACAGACATCATTTGACTGGAGCTCACCGTGCTGCCCGTCTCGTTGGCTATACAGCGAACTTCACATTCGGCTGCTTTAGACAAACGACAAACACGACTAGAGTCTCACCCGCCTGCTATACCGACCGCTTCCTCCGGACCGTGCACACAGGCTTGCAGATCGGGACGTCTTTATTACTTGCTTCGTAGATTCTCTCTACCTCTATCTACATACATCGAGGCATATATCTGTTCGTTCGCTATGACTCTTTCAACAGTTCAGACCATTCCATAAGCAACAGAGTGAACTTTACTCTACCGACCCATTCTATCCAGCAAACGACTTATACGAACACAATGCCTTCAGTCCAACGTATTCGCCTATCCGACCGATTCCTCCGTACCGTACACACAACCTTACAGGCTCGCAAAGATAGGGACAACTTTATTTCGACGGCTCCGGACAACCTATTGCCGAAGTATAAGATCCTTCTCATCCGAACCCTCGACTCCTCTAAGTACGGGATACTCTGCGGCGGCTTACTACTATACCCATCCTTCGGACTGTCCACTATTAGCGCTATAATAGCGGCTAGGAAGTTGCGGCCGGCGTCGCTGCATCCCCATGTGCTCCCTGGCCCAGGCCGGGATATTGCAGCTTGGGCCAAGTGTCTTGGAGATGGCGTCAACGCGGCAAAGCCCACCCGTCCGTCAACTCTCATCCTACATTCGACGGATCCTGCAGTGGTTGGTCGGGGACGGAAGGGAAGACCAGTAGCGTGCGTCTTTGTAGCCCCGTTTTGACGCTGCCGACGTTATGGTTGATGGACGCTGGTAGTGCACCCGGTCTCCACTCTGCTCAGGATGGGCCGGGCTGTTCTGGCGGTCGGTGGTTGTCTCTCCAGCGATGGCTGCGCGAGAGATCTGCGCTGGAAGAGAAAGTAGAAAGGAACAGAGTCAGGCCCTTCTTTGAACCCGGTGGAAGCACATGCGGACTTGGAGGGACCACCTTTCGGCTACGCTGCCTACGGTGATCGACTCTGACCATGATCCTGCCCTGCTTCTGACTGGGAGTAGCTTTCATACGGCCTTCGCCGAGCCAGCCATATTTGGAGCTCACTGCACCACTTATCTCCTTTCGTCTCGGCTCTCTAAAACCCCAACCTCTTAAACATTCAAGGATAGCATCCACCAAACCGCCACCAGCTTAATCACAGCCGGCACAACCCGCCTCCGCAACTTCCTGCCTATAATCCTGAGAGCTCTGAAAAGATTGACTCTATTCCTTTCCTCTATCATGGCGCTCTCGTTCAATTTCGGGAACGGCACATCCGGGACTTGCTTGCCTAGGAAGGAGCAAAGCGGCGCCCATCCATCACCCAATTGGTACTCCAGCAACCTCTCCGGTTGATGCTTGAGGAGTCCTGATATCTGCATAGTGCGCTCGATACACATCCCTGGCGTTCCTTCTGAACTCCTCAGCATTGCTCGCACGAAACTGGCCTTTAGCGGTGCCGGAGACGAGGATCCACCAGTATTTTCCCGTGTGTCCGCTATCGAGCCACGCTGCCCAAGGAAAGATGCGGTTGGAGTAAGAGACAATGAAGGCTTTTTCGAAGCTGCGATACCATGCCTCTATCTCTCTTTCCACAAGTACCACTTTCGCCTCCGGGTATGCCTCTAACAACTCCCGATAGAAAACGATAGCCAGGACATCCGTTACTGCACCAACATGGCCGAGAATCTTGTTGAAGAAGTCACGGTTCAGCTCTGGCCCTGGAGCGTTGAAGTACTTTCGCTCGTAAGCGTCCCGCCACATTTCTGTGTCCTGAACGTTGCTGAGAGGGTCGAACCCGTGGTAAGTAAGGTAACCCAGTGTCTGGAGAGCGGCACACATAGACGCTATGCCTGTCCGGCTGAAGCCGAGCGAGAGGACTTGCATGGGCACAGTTCGGTGGCATTTGTGGCGGTCGATCAAGTGCTCGATAAAGCAATCTGCGTGTTTGGCTTTGGTCTCAGCTGTGAAGCCGAAGATGAGCTCGCTGAGGGACATGTCCGATTGCGCTTGCTTGTGCCCATGTGCTGCGGTTCTGGAGTCGACACCACAGGTCTGGAGAGAAATATCGTGCCGGACGGAGGAAAAGGTCCATGTGCAAGGCGAAACCTTCAGCTCGTTCTCGTTTAGCCTCAAATGTGCCCTTTGCGACTCAAGCGTAGCCCGCCCAGGGCAGCTTGGCACCCGCCAGTATACACAATGCCACATGTCGAGCGGGGATCCATGAATATAAGGTGCACGAATGATGAGCTATCAACTATCAACTACCATTTAAACGAGCGTAGTGCGCACCCAATCATGCCAACCAGAAACGCTTACTAGCCCCTTCTCCCGATCAGTCAGCTCATACCCTCATTCAGTCATATTGCAGACCCGACTTCACAAGCCAGGATGAGCATCTGCGCAGCGGTTTTATCCTACAACGCCCACGCCATGCCACCACAAGGGTAATCAACACTCTCATAATCAGAGCCAAACGAGTCGACCTCCGCGATAATGCGGTAGTAGAAGTTCGAAGTCTGCCCTGTCTCCTGGAAGCCAGTGTAGTCGCCAATACCCTGACTGTTAGCGCGAAGCGCCCAGTCGTCAGCCAAAGCTTGGGAAGCCTGCTGCTGGTGGGCGGTTGTGAGCTGCATGCGCAGACGTTCAGTGTAAGACATCTTGAAGCCGGGACCAGAGTGATCGCGCTTAGTCAGATCGCCAGTGGTCGTGGAAGCGTTTGCAGGTGCTTGAAGGCATATGTGCCCACGCCCAGACCCGAAATCGGCGAAGACCATATCCATGGTGGTGTTGCCATGTCGGACTCCGGACACCATGGCGTGTTGGAGCATTGGCACGGTGTCGTTCTCGCCGACGATCGGCTCCAGGTGATGAATCGAGTCGTACTCCGGCAGATGATCCATGCCGAAGACGTTGGTGAGATGATCGTGGAGGAGCGGAACCGAACGTTTGGAGGTACTGTCTTCTGGCTCTGCCTGCGAGCTACTTCCGGTAGCCTGGAAGATAACTATGGTCTCCATCAGAACATATCTTGTCAGCCATCCCAGCTGGTAGGTGTCAACGTACCTGCAAAGCCCGCGGTCACGAGGCCAGTGATGGGTCCGCAATCGTCCGTACCGATGCCTGAGCCTACGTCAGCAAGACATCTCCTGCGGCAGATCTGCATGCTGGTGGCCACGACTCACCGCCAATACCATGGTTACGCAGCAGCTGGCAAACGCTCAAAGCTGCGACTGAGGCGGAGACCGTGTATACGACCTTGCTGTTGCTCGTCCCGATGGCCTGGACGATGTCGTTGACGACTGAACACTCTTCGCGGCGGAAGAGGTCGGCCGCATCGGTGTTGCGGGAGGAGTAGACGACTACCTCTGCGTTAGGTACTGGAGTGGCCACGGTCGAGCCAATGGCTGCGAGAAGGACGAGTGCTGTTTTGGCTCGCATGGTGGAATGAGTGGATGTTGCTGGAGATGATGGGCCGATTGCTTGAGGTGCTCTTTAGACTTGATACAAGAAGCAGTCGACTTATATGTTCTTCAGACGGCTTTACTTCGGTTGCTCCCGTGGCTGCGCATACTCAGCTGTCGTGCAGGATTTGTTGCAACATCTCGTTAGGCGCGCTGCCCAGCTTTAGTCGCTGTAGTGTTGTGCAGGCTTCCTTGTAACGTTCTGTTAGGTACAGTGAGGCATTGCCTATAGTTGGGGCGTGGAATTGTAAGTTTCGTGTTGTAATGTAGCACAGTGGGTATATCAGCCGCAGCGCTGAGGCGCATGTCGCACAAGGATTCGCCCTAGGCCACAAAGTGCAAGTTGCTCGCCAGGCACCCATATGTCAGTCCAAGGGAAGGATGAAAGCCAATACCTGCACCCACATGAAACATCCCAAATACTACTAGCTCACCGGCTTCACCGGCCGTTCACTGTGGGCAAAAGATAGGGTTGGCCGCACAATGCAAAGGTCGAGTGTCCATGAGCTGAGACAGGACATTCCATCGAGTAGTAATTCTCCAGTGGGGCTGTGTAGATGTTGGTCCTCCCAAAGGTCTGGCCGTGGTATTGGTGTCACACAGTCACAGACGGCCGAGTATGCCACCCGATGGCCTTGCGCTCGCAAAGCCTGGCGAGGCAGCCCACGATGCATGCCAAGAGCAGCCAGCTGGTCGTGGTACGATGCCAAAGCGCTTCAAGGTAATACTCGCCCTCAGGCGACCAGCGTCAAGTCCACGACGTAATTTCACCAGCTCACCGTTCAACAGGGTCGTCCGCGGATCGTCGTCTCCCCATCCATCGCTGTCCATGCGGGCACGAGCGGGACCTCTGCGCGTCGTGCCAGGCTTCGAAGCACTCGAAGCATTGTCGTGCTCCATTACAGCACGAAGACCAATGTGGCCATTGACGTAAAGTCCTCATTGTGGTCTCGGCAACGAACATCCCAATATACGCGAGGAGGCTGATGCTTCTGCTGGCTGGCGTGGACATCAAATCCCGGAATTCTCGAAGGCGGAGGAAGACAGCAATGACGAAGGAAGACAAACCCAAGCCACGAATCTTCGAGGAGCCATTGCGCTCAGAGTTGTCACCTGCACGAAGTATCTGCCGTAGGTCGTAAGATGCCAACTTCAGCCGCAACCAGTTTATCATGTCCTCAGGTTCGTGGGCGCTGAACTGCCGACACTCATACGCATTCCAAATAAACCCGATATCCTGCAGCTTCTGATGCTCCTACCTCCGAACCATGACACCCAAGATCTGTCTCCCTCTGCCTTCAATCTACATTCTCTTGTAAAGCCCATGCCATCCGTCCGCAAGGATAGTTCACATCCTCGTAGTTTGAGCCGAATGCATTGGTCTCCGCTATGATGGGGTAGTAGAAGTTAGCTCTACTCCCGGTATATCACACACCAACATAGTCGCCGATGCTGTTGCTGTAGCCTTCTAAAGGCCATGAAGATACAGGAGGTCTCAAAGCTGGTTTCTTGCCGTGCTTTTAGTCTCGCAAGATCGTGAGCTCGCTCGCGCGCGAGAAGACCACCGCTTCTGGGGGCAACATGTTGGCTGCATATGCGGAAACCAGAAGAGGCGATGGAAACCGTGGCATCACACGATGATGAACAGCGCAGCCTCTTCCATACTGTTGTTCGCATTACTCGTTGGTTGCTCGCAAGGTGCACTTTCAGCCCGAAAGCAGTTTGTCGTCGTCGTTGCTTGGCCCGTGCGTTGAAACTGCCGAGCGGCAGTCCACTTTCGACCTCACGCGGCAGCTCGCAGTGATGACAATCATGTCATGCAAACCAGCTCCAATGTCAGATCTGACATTCCAGTACAACACAATATATCAGCCTGCGGCAATTGAGCATATCGCGCAATGCCCTATGGTACCCTTTTGCAAGGTCTTGCAGAGTCTGGCACCCCTTTGCTCACCTTTCCAGCGTTTGGCATCGCTTCCCAAGGGTCTGCAGCCGCATCACAACCCGGTGGCATGCCTAGCAGTCAACACATCAGCGCTGCAATAGGTGGCCAGCATACGCTGGCCTAGGAGCAGACCGAGGAAGTTGCGCAACAATGCGCCCGAACGAATGAAAGCCTTGGGAGAAGGAGAAAATGGGATGAAGATTACAAGAAGAAAGGTGTACACCACGGTGCTTGGCAAGACGAGCGGTATCGAGACATTGCGCCTTCTTACAGTGTGTTGGGCACAGAAATGTTGCCGGCCCTGCTCGAAGTCCGCCGTTATGGGCACCACGAAAGGTGGGTTGGACGAACAGGTATCTGGATATAGCTCTGCGATTGATCCTGCCGCTCATTCAGTCAGAACGCGATCGCCACGCTGTACGGCTACGTTGTGTGAATGGCGCAGCGTTAGTCGTTGCGATGTATTCGGCTGGCAAGGCAATCGTACAGGCCGTTGTTGCTGGAGACCTGGCACCAATGACATAGGTTCCCTGGTCCTTACGGGTTACCATTCGCTGTAATACGGATACCAGCGCGACTCGAGAGGGCGATATGGCAACCCTAGGCTGATATGAATGATGGCTCGTTGATGGTGGAATAAGCGGCCGTGTATCGGTGCGTCTCGCTGGTCGGCTTCTCACAGACCTGGCAGTACCAGGTATCTTGCAACGCGAAGGCTGGAACGCCATGATCGTTGGTCCGTGATCTGCGCTGTAAGACTGAGTGATAGGACCTACTCGGAGTGGCCATGAACAACAAGTCGAAAATCAGCTTGTGCTGCTAACTCGCACTCAAGACTGACGAGTCCGTGCGACCCAGCCTTGGTCACCGATTTGTATCGCCTGATATCGACGGTTGATGCTATCATTGCTGCGGACCTTCATCATCACCATGACCTTCGCCAGTCTCGCACTCGGCATACTAAGGCCAGGGTAGTCAGGCCATCGCGGGTATTCTTCCAAAGCTTCACTGTTCGCCCTCGGACGACACGCAAGTCCACCTGGCCCCATTAATCGCCGCTGGAGCTCGTCGATGCTGCTGACTTGTCCTCTTACAGCCACCACCCACAGAGGCCAAGCGTTTACTGGTACCCAAGACAGAATGATCCCGTCGCCGGCCAAGCTCTTCATTGACTCGTCAGCGCACTCGGCGAACTCTTCGCGTATAGACAACATCTTCGACCCAAGAAAGGACTCCAAGCTCTTTCTCGTTACCAAGTGATCAGACTTCGCTACGCATCCTGCCATGCCTGGATACTATGGTCGTGTAGCGTTGACCAGGCTGCTAATAGAGATTGCTCGATACCTGAGTTCGTTTCATCCACATCTGCAATATAGTAAAATAGCACCGGTGTGGTAAGTAATACTTTTCCAGACCTAACGAAACAGTGAACAGAATGTCAAGAAAAAGCCGTTTCGTTGCTTTGCTTCCAAGCCTGATATATCAGTTACGAGGTGATGTCTAACAACCCATATCGCGCTTTCTGCGGCCATGCACGGGCCACCGAGCCCGACTCTGTTGACCCTCACTTACATATGAGCCCGGCAGTCAGCGCTGACCATGGAACCACTCGGCACGACGACCTTGAAGCTCAGGCGGTCGATTCGGAGTCGCTCAACATCATCTTTAGTCTTCCGCAATACACTCATATGCAGCCTCGAGCAAGCCGTTCTCTTCCACCTGACTCTAGACTACCCTTTCTTTCCGTTACCTTGGCACAATTACCCCTGACTCTTTACCCTCGGCCCCTTCGCCTTCGCGAGAGAGCATCACATCCGATCCAATTCCATCACAGCAGTCAGGCACCCAGCGAGGCGTGCGGGACCCATCTGATCTAGGGAGTAACACGTTGGCTTCTTTCCACACCTGAACAAACTACGACCGCACTATGCCGCCATTTACTTCTGCGCAAGAGGAGGCACTCATGGAATACGTGAGGAGAACGAGACGCGGTGACAGTTGGAGATCCATTGCGGCGCAAGCTATACTTGGTGGGTATCATACCGCACTGAAGGGCCGTTACCGTACAGACCATCAATAGTTGACTTTGACAAAGACAATGATGTCCTGGCAGACGTGGAACCAGGTCCACTCGGGGACAAGGCGCGCAATATGAAATACACGATGATCTTGTAAGGTTTCTTCACCGCGAGCTGGGCAGATCGCAGGACTGATTATCGTCAGGGCGGGCTTCAGTGAAGAGGGTGGAGAATGCAAGGCGGATGGCTCGATGTGGAACTGGACCAGGGGCAGATCCAGCGCCTCGAACGGCGGTACAATATCGGATACGACACGGGCGCCGAAGGTGGCTACTACATCAACCCCATTCCCCGGCCTGCGCGCGCAATCAGGAGAAGACAACAGCGCAGCTCGACTAGTTCAGCTAGAGCTATTGATCGAGACATCAACAGTCCAGTACTCCGGCCCTCGATCCCGCGGCAATCGCCTGCATTGTCGCTCCAGCCCCTACACAGCAGGCCACGACGTTGTGGATGGCCAGCAGAACAGTTGCAGAAACTCGACGAGCTGGTGGAGCAAGAGCAGGGTAGGTCTGTCAGCTGGAGCATCATCAAAAGGCGCGACGAGTTGGGTAAGCATGTGACTCTATACTCGGCGCTTCGGGTTGGTGCTGACTGGAGCTGCCAGACGAAAACGTTCTACACGATCGCAGTCAGGGAGACTCGAAAGACAAAGCTGAGCATGTGAAGTTGCATAAGCTGCTGTAGGTCCGCGGTGTTCCTTCCGATCATGTCGAGGCTAATGAGCGGGCAGTGGAGGTCAGGAGTTGGTGGGAGGCTGGCGCTACGTCCTCATATATGGAGCGGAGAGGAGCCGACTTCACAAAAGTGGCTACGCCTACGAGGACGGCGCTGCAACGCGCATCTCCCTCAATGGATAAATGTTAGTATGCTCCATCGAGAAGTAGGATATAGATACGGGGAGGAATACCTGATGGTTTGAGCTGATCAGTCTGTACAGGCGTGGACACCTATTCGACAGCGGCACAGCCAGCCATTGCGCATCGCTATCCTAGCGTAGCGGTATGGCCCATGCGACATTTAGTATATCAGCATGTACACAGTCTTATCTTTAGGCGTCGCACCATCACCACGTCCGTATCATGAAGAGTCCACTGGAGAGGTCATAGTGGACGCCGTAGTCTTGCACCATGTTTTTCATAGCAAGTGACTAACGGTCGAACAATAGCGTCGAGGCTGACATCGTGCAAATGACATACAGGCTACCAGCGCCATTCGCATCCACCTCGGTACCAAAGCCTGAACCCTCATGCCTGCAGGCAGCCCTCTGTCACGCCAACACCATACAGCCATAAGCGAGATGCTCATCACAGCCATCTACAGCAATTTCAGCGCCTGCCAATTCATCCCTCTCCACCTGAAGCCACGGATATCATCACCCAACTTGCCGTCCAGCGTGATGGCAGCGGCGCCAGACGAGTCATCGTGAGGCCAGAGATTATGGCCAGTTCATCACAAGCCGGTGTAGACCAAGGCAAAGACGCCCATGATGAAAAGCGTCAGCGGCGTTTCGAAGAGGTTCAAGAGCCAGGCGACGTATATGAAGTGTCGAAGTGGATGAAGAAGATTTGATGCGAGTTGCCAGAGAGTCTGTGGAGGTGGTTGCGATGTGGTAGGGCTACTCGGGACGGAGATAGGCTGTTTCGCCTTCGTCGTTTTGCTACTCGACTGTGTTTGTGCCATTGAGGCGTCGGTGTCGGCTACACGGAGCATACGCATGGTTGCTGTGTGAGGTACTTTGAGGATGAGGATGCAAAATGGCAAGCAGAGGCCACTTCAAGCACATCTCCAATGACTTGCCACACACCGTCTGTGCTAATGTTGCTGATGTCACGCAGTGCGCCGTTCGCTTTGTCTCACCACAAGCCGCAAATCTCTTGTCATTTGTAAGACAAAGACAACCCACACCAATCCGAGGCTGACCATTGTCTTGCATCAAAGCTGGCTTTGTCTCAGACATAACAGCAATCTCAAGTCTCGGTACCTGCGCAAAGTCGAGGTACACGCAACGGTAGTTACCATGCCTCGCCTTCGTTCATACCTTGTCGCCACAAGCTCTCTGGTAGAGCATCTGTCACTGATCGCGATACAAGCCGGTCGCTATTCATTCACATTCGACAACAGCACAGTCATCACGAACCGCCACTATGCCAACAAGAGCAGCCACAAAAAGGAAGCTAGAGACTACCAAGGAGGAAGAGGAGACGAAACCGCAAAAGAAAGTCTGCACCTGCAAGGAAGAGCCGTCCAAGTCCGAGAAGTCAAGGCCAAAGCCAAACGAGACTACTATCGAGATATCACCAGTCGACTACTTCAATGTGCCCGTCAACGATGAGAAAAATGAGCGCTACCGTTGGGATGTCCAAGGCCATATGAGAGACTCAAACGGCCACCTCTGGATTCTACCGAGAGTAACTTGGCCCTTTGCAAAGGTCAAATGGGAGCAGACAAGCCAGTCCAGGTGTAAGCGGGAGGAGCACGGGCGGCTGGCAAGCCCGACCGCGATATTGACTTGGGAAGAAATGAGCGCTGATGAGCGTGATGCGTACGAAAGGTGGGAGGAGGTGCAGTATGGGGCTGATCCTGATAGACTGGATCCGGACACCATGTCTCCGTTCTATCCAGGCATCCTGAAGATGTGTGGCAAGCGGCAGGTTCCGTAGCGGAGACTCTTCGTCGAGGAGAGAGGTGAAGTCGGAGATGAACAACTTCGAGGTCAACAAAGCCATGCCTACCGAAAGCCGGGACTTGTGATTGGCATCAGGCATCTCTCAATGTTAACAGCACGAAGAAGAACGCCTGACCGGCGCTAAGAGGTACCATATATATATATATGCTTGACGCATAACGCCGGGGAGCTGTTCATGGGACTGAAAAGTATACTACGATTGTAAGCAATCTCTCGCTATTCTTGAGGACTAGACGTTGTCTCACTTGTCGTCCAGTACAGCCACTCCGAGAACGTACTGCTGACAACGATAGTAATACAACCACGCTGGCGACTTCCGACGGATCCTCCGGCCCTTCCATCCTCAATCAGCAACCTATAATGCCTCATTCGCGCCCCACCACGCTCAGCAACTACCGCACACCTCCCCTCCACATCTACCTCTCCACCCCACCGCAACTTCACCTCATCGCTCACCGTCCTCCCCGCATACTCAACACCAACCCTGAACCAACCAGTACCCTCACTCTCTGGCGTACAAATCACAAGCCGCTCAACCATGTCCCGCTGCTCCGCACCCAGCCTCCGCAGCCACCGCAAGATCACTCTCCTGAATGGGAATCGAAGGAACGAGAGATAGGCCACCTCATCTTCATGCACTCGCATCGAGTCCTCTACGCTGTTCTTGGTATCGACGGCGATGTGGATTTCGAACGTATTAGATCCGTAGTAGATGGGGAGAGTCTCGGTGCGGACTTAGCGGCACGTGCGTATGAGAGATGGTTGACGGACGGCTTTGATGCGTCGTGTTGCTTCGGGTCTGTAATGCCTGCTGCTGGCGACGATGATGCTGCACGGGTTGATGAGAGTGAGTTCGTAGATACGATTGCGTAGCTCTGGCGGCAGCTTCAGGAGCGGGCATGCGCTGTTTGCTGAGGTGGAGTCCGAGTCCGACATGGTGCTGCGATTCCGAGCCTCGTGCGCTCGAATGTAGCGGATGAAGTAGCTGTGCGGTTGCTTTGTGTCTGAGATGTATAGTCCGCTTGTAGAACCCGATTCAAGACCACCAGGAACAAGACTCGGCCGGGTTCACATTTCCTGAACAGGTCTTTCTGCGGGATTGTCGTGTTGTGAATGTAGGACGAGCGAGGAATGACAATCACCCGGTGTGCAGTGAGTGGTCGGTAAAGCAAGAGTGTATCATCGTGCGAATTCACTTTGATAATTTGATAAGGGTTGGAGCAGACGAAGTCTCATCAGAACAAATTTGTATCTTGTGGCCAAAGCCAAAAGAGGAAGTCACGCGCTCCCCGCTCTCCTCATGCTCAATTCCAGCAGAAAAAAAGGCAAAAAGTTGAATCAATTTCCATTACACCCTGAGTACTGTCAGCACATCTGTGATGTGTCCATGACTGTGGGTTTCAACATACCAGCGAGATTCGAACTATTCATCAATTAGTATTGATGGAATCTCAAGAAGTATGATAAGAGGTAGGATTTACCTCGCGACTTTCGCATTACTACCATATCGGTGCCGAAGCACAAGATATAAGAACGACACGCTAAGCCACTGCGTCATGGGTGTACTCAGAGTGCCGGAATTTGCCGCAACTTTTATATACCTGCGGCTTGGCAGACGCCGAAGTATCTCCGAAGAAAACGAACGAGTGAGGCTTGGAAACTTGAAAGGAGCAAGGACTGGATCAAGAAGGCATTTCTGGTAGGCCAGAAGACTACAGGTACTACTCTAACCCTGTCTCCGGTACCTCAAGCTTTCTCTCCGCCGCCTGCTTGCCTACTCCGCCACCGTTTACCTCCACACTAGCCGCCGCATGCCTCTTCTTGCGCAACATAGCCACGCCTTCGACATGTCCCGTCTGCGGAAAGAAGTCAAAGCCCCTGAGACTTTCAATCTCATAAAGCCCCTTCATCGGCAACCCTTCCTCATCCGCCAGACCACCTACAAGCCACCCAATATCCCTCGCCTGCGTGTGCACATTGCAAGAGACATAACACACACGTTCGGGCGCATACTGCATTAATTGCCTAATGAACCCTTCATCGCAGCCTTTTCGCGGTGGGTCAATGACGACGGCCGTTTCAGAGGGCGGGAACTTGCTCCTGTCGACAGCGGAGAAGAGGTTGTTAGCGTCGGAGGCGATGAACTTGGTAGAGTCCGCGGGCAGATTGTTGATTTTTGCGTTCTGGTCCGCTGAGGCGATGGATTGAGGGGAGATGTCTATGCCGATGCTGGTGCTGAACATGCTGGAGAGGGTGATGGTGAAGAAGCCGGAGCCGCAGTAGGCGTCTATCATGTTTTTGATGTTTGGCTTCGTCTCGCCGTTGTTATTATCATCGCTGGAGTCTTTTGTCTTAATTGGTGCAGATGTGGGAGATCCGAGGATGTTGTCGCGAATGTATTGCGTAACGAGCGGTAGTATGCTGTTGTTATTCTGGAAGAAGGCGCCAGCAGGGTTGTCGAAGCGGAAGTCATCCACATACTCTGTCGAGACGGCTTTGGAGTTTGTGATGCAAGTCTTGCAATGCAGATACTCTCCTCTGTCCTCTAGCACAACATCATCTCCTCCCACCTCCGCTCCATCCTTAGCCGGCGCTCCGTTCTCCATCTCGGGTAGATCCTCCGCTTTCACGTCGGCTTCCACTTTCACTTCATCCTTCACCTTCACCTCATCTTCCACCTTGACTTTGTCCTCGGCCTCAATCCCATCCTCCACTTTCGCGTCCTCACCACCTCCCTCGCCCTCCTTCTTCACCCTCTCCGTGCTCTCCCTTAACAACAAAGTAGCACCCCTCTGATACTCGTCAATATGCTCATGTACCCTCCTTCTCTCCCTACTCAACCCCTTCTGCACAGCTTCCGTCCCAATCGGACACTCCTCAATATCCATCGTCTTCCTCGTCCCCTTCAGCATATATCCTATCGGCGGTACCTCCGACCACGTAACCTTCTTTCCCTGTCTCTTATCCCTTCTCCCGCCCGGCGGGCCATCAAAGTGCGGTGTCAACTTAGTCCTGTATCCATATTGCAGCGGACTTCCAATAGTCTCTCCCACCACTGGCACAGCTTCAGCAGGCAGACCGGAGAAATTGGCGTAAGCCTTCTCCACGATCCTCCTCTTATGCTCCAACTGGTACTCATAAGGTAAATGCTGGAACTGACAACCCGAGCATTTCGTGAAGTACTGACACCTCGGCGTCTCAGTCCTATGCTTACTCGCCTCTTTCACTTCAACAAAGTCTGTGAGCGTATACCCCTCCTCACTGAAATGTTTGAAGACCTTCGCCGTGACGGTATCGCCAGAAGCAGTGAAAGGAACAACGTATACTTGTCCATCTTTCTGTGCTAGCCCGTCGCCTGTGGAGGACAGCTCTGAGATTTGGAGTTCGATCTCGGTCTGTGGCTCTGGCAATTGCTGCTCTTCTTTCTCCTTCTCCGAGAGCGTTGTGCTTTTAAGTAAGCGCCGTACGTCGGCGAGAAGTACATCCTCATTCGAGCCTTCAGCGACGGCAGTCTTCTGCTTCTTGTTCTTCTTGAAGTGTCGCTTGCCTTCATTGAAGGGTCGTTTCTGCGCCATCTTGCTGAGCATCGTGGGTCCGAATCGCGCAATTTGGATCCGGTAGGCGCATTGGCGGGCGATGAACATCGGTTTCTCACTCCCTGCTTCGATGCAGCAGCTGCAGAAGCTCTCACAAATTGAAGGTTCGCAACCACTTTTCGAGGTAAGCTCCAATGGCTCGCAAAATCTCGGCCGCTAGCGGCTGGCCGCAAAAGCTGTTCATGAAGAACAGGTGCTCGTTCATGAACAAACCTTGACCCCTCACGAACGTGTGGGAACATGTGGGCAGTTGCATTGACAGCAGCTATTGTATGAACGATGATACAACATCTACGAAACGAAGAAACGCTATCAAAGAAGCAGACAATGTTATACAATGCCCTAACCGCCAGCGCCATGCTCAATCGCAGCAGCAAGATGATTGTAAGCCCGACCGCAAACGCCATGCCCATCCAAGCCAAGCCAGTCGTTGCGTCCCATCGTACAGTCTATGTTCTTCCCATTGCGCCGAGCTGCAAACACAGCCTCTGTTATCACCATGTACGCAGAGCATCCGGAGGTTGACAAGCTCAAACACTGACCTCCCCAGGGTCCTCCATAATGCTATCCATCCACCCCTTCTGCGTCGTCATACCAGAAACACTGCGATCCTGTATCGCCATCCCCTCCCCCTCCCCACGCTCAACATACTTCTGATGATGCAGCTCCTCCCAGATCTTCTGGAAGTACATCCTCAAAGTCCTCAGACCGCGCAAATAGCCTCGATCGACATCGCTAGGATGGCTAGGCGGACAGGATTTGGTCTGCACAATGCGATCCATATCCTCGCCAGTAACGCAGTTGGCGAAGTCGACGATCTTCAGCTTGATGTCGGTGTATGGCATGTTGTTCTCGCTGTCCTTACCG
This sequence comes from Neocatenulostroma microsporum, assembly GCA_022814695.1. Taxonomy (NCBI): domain Eukaryota; kingdom Fungi; phylum Ascomycota; class Dothideomycetes; order Mycosphaerellales; family Teratosphaeriaceae; genus Neocatenulostroma; species Neocatenulostroma microsporum. The sequence goes on from JAKLLW010000675.1 coordinate 23,333, forward strand.
GCGGACTTGTCTTCGCCTTGTCGGCTGACGGGGCGGGATTTGCCATGCTCGTCTGCGTCCCCACGGTCATAGATTAGCAGTAGACTGCTCGCGTACAGGCGATATTGAGGTAGCTTGCGGATGATACTGTCAAGCGCCGTGATCTTCTCCAGTAGCGAAGGGATATGCTTGAGGGCTTGCGCATGTCCGATGCCATCGAAGAAGAACCGTGTCAGCGCTTCCCTGAATTGCGAACCTGCAGCGAGATCGCGACCGAAGTACTTGTCTTCGAAGACGTAGGACTGGCTTTTGACGTTGTATACTTGCATCCCGCAGACACGTACACCAAGCTCTCTAGAAGTGGTGGACTTGCACTTTCTACGCTGCGAGGCCTGCTTCTTATCGTTGGCTTCGACACCATATTGGCGGGTGCCCATTTTCAGATCAAGCACGCAAGGCTTCTGCATGCCCGCTGTGAGATCTTCAAGGAGTAGGAAGTGCTCCAGTCGTTCGTCTTGCTGTACAAGGGAGGTCTCCGGGTTGCGCGGTTCCGGCTCACCGGCAAGCTGGATGGCGGAATCTAGTCGTGGTGCATCCTGGTTGCCTGGTCGTGCATCAGTCTGCGGTAATTGCTCGCCATTGACTACTCCATGTGATGCGTCCTTCGCCTGTGTCAGCTTACTAGCAGGCGCTTCCTTCTTCACGTCATCCATCGAGAAGACTTCATCTTCACCGTCGGCACCGTACGCTACGTCCTCATGGTACTCCAGATCACCGCGATTGCCTTCAATACTAGTGGGCTTCCGCGTCAAACCGCTCCCAGAATGGCGCCTGCGATGTTGCTTTCCCTTAGGTAGAGGAAGACCATCAGCATCAGTGACTTCAGCGCTTCTACTGAGCCCGCCGGCGGCATCGCCACCTTTGCCATCGGTGCTCCCAAGGAGATGGCTGAGATCAGTGGAAGCCTTATCATTGTAGCTCATCCGCTTGCGCTCCATAATGTTCCTCATGGCTTGCCGTCTCGTATCGCTGTCCGCATCCATGTCTGAGGTATCAGCAGCATTAGCACTGATTTTCTTGTCTAGCGGTGTGAGCTCCGTCTGCATGGAATTGGCCAACCGGCGGAGTGATCTCGTATGCTGCGCTCGTTCTCGACGATCATGGCGATGTATCGTGGGCTTACCAAAGACCTCTCGCAGAACATGGTCACGGAGCTTACTATTGACCGTAGTGTAGCCCCAGCTGGAGTAAGCCTTCAGCGATGGACGGCGTGCGTGAGTTGTGCTAGACTCATCGTCGCTCTGGTGGCCACCACCCGTCACGGGTGATGAGTAAGTACGGTGGTAGTCAGGCGTCTGAGAACGTGGCGGTAGCTCGAAGAGATTGTCTGGGATGAGATGGCGATTGTTTTCGAACACGACTTGCGGTATAGACCTCGGAGCTTGGGCGGAGTGACTGAAGATCCGCTGCTCCTCGGCCCGGTTGCCTTCCTGGGCCGGTGGCGAAGTATGAGGCCTTTCTGCGGCGACCTTGGGCTTGCCGTTCGCTTCTGGACTCTGCGGTCTAGTTTCAGTGTCCGAAGAAGATGGCTTCGCTTTCTTGCCATCCTTGCGGTAGGTCACATTCAGTACGCCAATGTAGCGAGGCATGTACCCCAACAGCTCAGGGTGGTTTCGTTCGACTGTCTCGTAGAACTTGTTCTCCTTGCTGTTCAATTGCTTGCAGACAGCGCGTCTGGAGAATCTGTAGATCGGCGTGTGTCCCCCAACCTGGTGCTTATACGGTTTGAGCTCCACGGCGCCAACCGCTGCAGGCGGTGCCCTCCTACGCTTAGATGGTGACTCCATTGCTTGCTTCAGGTGCAGCACCAACTTCGGCGTAGCAGTCGGCGTAGTCTCATTCTCCTGCTCAGAGACGGTTGACTCATAGCCAGAAAAGTTGGGGTCTGACTCGTACCCGGCCTCATTCTGTAGCAATGCAGGTTCCAATGGCTCGAACTGCTGGCTTGGGAGCTCCTTTGTAGGGTCGAACTCGCCTTGAAGCTTATCGTTGATGTTGCCGGAGGTGATGCTGAACTCGACATGTTCTTCTTTGCCTCCCTTCTTCGCCACATCCTGCTTATGTTGAGCAATCTGCTGCTCGGTCGGAGAGTCTTCGAGCTTCAATCCTCGATGAGGGTAATAGACCGCCGACGAGATGTGTTCTTGGTCTGGTGAGTCGTGTTCCTCCGGACTTTGGCCTTCCACCTGCTGCTCCGACTTCTCTCTCGTGCCTTTGATGACAGCTTCACTGTCTTTGGAGTATGGCACCTTCTTCGCACGACCAGGCGGTGCCGGCGGTGCCAGGTGGTGATGGTTGCGTATCTCATCCAGCAGGCCAAGGGGCAGCTGCTGTCCCATGTGCTCCTTAGACGCAGTGGCATCGTTGCCGTCCTCCTCAGCCTCTACATCTTCGCGTACAGTCGGCTCTACATCGCGCAATGTCTGGCGGCCTGGTCGGAGCCTCGGCGGAGCAGTCTTGCCATCTCCGCCTTCCGGAACCTGCTTTGACCTTTGTTTGTCTGCTTGCGCCTCGTTCTCCTTGAAGAGTCCAAGGTAGTGACTGCCCTTTCGACTACGCAGGTTCGCTGTCGGGACCTCAGGCCGCGGCATCCGAGCATCGACCACGTTGTCGACTCCAAGCTCGGCTCTACTCTGCCGTCGCTGCGACTGCGCGATCGACATCCCGTCCAGCTTGGCGTTGCCGCGACGCCAGGAATTGTATTGTTCTCTTTCAGCGCTCCGCTCTACTTCTTCAGAGCTCTGATTCTTCTTCGTGTCCGTGGTAGGTGTTGCGGGTGAGTCTTCTCTAGCAAGGTGCTCCGCGCTTGCACTCGGCTCATCGTCTTGCGCCTGCTGCAGATATCCAGCCAAGGTCAGAGCACCAAGCTCATGCAGGTCGTAGAGTGACCTGCGATGCCACTGTAGAGGCAGGCTGGATCTGCTGGGCAGCCTTCTAACACTGCCGTTCGAATTGCCTCGCGAATGCAGGCCAAGCATAGATGTGGGTGTATCCTTCGAGTGTGCAAAGGAAAGCTCAGAAGAGCTTCGCTGCGGTGAGGAAACTGCCATGCCCTCGTCGTCGCTGACGTCGTCCTCTCCACCGTCCAACGTGCCTGCTCTTTTCGGTACGATCTTTGGAGATGTCACGGGACTCGTGCTGTAATGTGTAGCAAAGATGCTGTCTCTCTCGGATAATTGCGGTTGAACCGCATCGTGAATGCGAGTCCGCGTAGG
>JAKLLW010000676.1:0-26548 GCA_022814695.1 Neocatenulostroma microsporum
TACTTCCCGGTGGTCATTTACCTCATCAGCTCGTGGTATACGAAAAGCGAGCGCGGCAAGCGGGTCACCATCTTCTATTCCACTGCTACTCTCGCCGGCATGTTCTCCGGATATCTCCAGGCTGCCGCATACAGTGGCCTTGACGGAACCCAAGGGCTCGAGGGTTGGCAATGGCTTTACATTATCTGCGGCGTCATCAGCCTTCCTGTCGGTATTATCGGGTTCTTCTTCCTGCCAGATTTCCCAGAGAATACAAGGGCGTTCTACTTGTCCGGAGAAGAGAGACAGTATGCCCGGCAGAGGCTGCTCGACGCCGGCTATCAACCACTTGGTGCTTCAGCTTGGAACTGGAAAAGGGTCTTTCGAATCATCGGCTCATGGCAATTATGGGTCCTCTCCGCTGGCTACTTCTTCGTCCAGTCGTCATACCCCAGCCAGCAGCCGTTCTTCGCCTTGTACCTCAAAGCGACTGGTCACAGCATCCACAACATCAATGTCTGGCCAACGGGCCAGAACGCAGTCGGCGTGGTGACTCAGATTGTGGCGGGTATGCTATCTGACTCTGCTCTGCTAAAGGGTCGACGGTGGCAAGCTATCGCTGTCATGCAAGGCGGGTCCATATTTGCTTGCATAGTCCTTGCGATCTGGAACGTCCCAATTGGTCTGAGATTCGCCGCGTTCTACCTCTCGTATATGTCTGCTGGCGTGCCTGGCCTATACTACTCCTGGTTCCCAGATCTGATGCCGGACGATCACGAGATGCGTGGCTTCCTAACAGCATTCTCGAACATCTTCTCGTACGTTAACCAGATATGGTTCTCGCTGGTGTTCTGGAGGACCGCAATGGCGCCTCGCTTCCATATCGGCTTCATTGCCGCGGCGACGTTTGGTGTACTGCTGATATTGACCGCAATGGGTATGCGTTTGCTGGAGGGCAGAGACCGAAGAAAGAGGGAGTCGAACAATTTGACAGGGCACGAGGTGGACAGCGACACGATTTCGGATAGGAAGGAGGTCACTGTGTGATAAAGACATAGCATGTGGCTTGTTCGAGATACTTGCCTCCCAGCCTCCAATGCAGCGAGAGTCGGCGTTCGCAAGGAGCGAGGAGCGGTCCCGCTGTCCAGGATCTGATCCCACATCGGGTTGGTTGTGCTCTGATGTTCAGCAGTGCCACGGTCGTATCGGGTCTGAGGAGATAGAGGCGGTCATGAGACCCCTTCCAGACCCATGATGGTAATGAGCTTTTCGGCGATGTCCACGGCGAAGCCTTCGTCGTTGATATCGCGGTGGTCTTCGAGTACGTGCACGCCAAAGTCCTGCAAGCCGTTTCTAATGGTCGAGAACAGCGCTTCGTCGGCTCCTGCGTCATGGAATGGATCGTTCGGCTTGGCAATCATGCTCACGCCACCAAGCGGCAGCACCAGCTGTACCTTTTCCTTCGACCTTGTGAAGTTCTTCACTTTGTCCACGATGAACTGCCCAATCGCCTTACACTCCTCGGGACTCGTCCGCATGAGTGTCACAGTAGGGTTGTGTTCGTACAGCTTTCTAGCCTGGTACCGCTCGGGTACAGTAGGCTTGGGCCCGAAGTTTACCATGTCCGTTGCTCCCACACTTAAGATGTAAGGTATACCGGCCTTCAATGGTGCCTCAAGGCGATGCGGTCCAGCATCCATAACCCCTCCGCACAGCTGGTCGCAGATCTCGGTTGTCGTCACATCCAGCACAGCTTGAAGTACGCCTTCGTTGACTAGCCGTTCCATCGCTCTCCCGCCAGCGCCTGTACAGTGGAAAACAAGGCATTCGATCGGGTACTTGCTCTCCAGATGCTCCCGGATTTTATCGACACAAGGCGTAGTCACACCAAACATCGTCAATCCTACTCTCTTCTTCTGCTCACCATCGCCTTTCCGCTGCGTCTCGGAAATTGAAAGTTCGTAAGCCTTCGCCATTCCCGTAATCGCACCAGCAGCATTCGATAGAATCCGGCGAAGCAGATAGTTGAGCCCGGAGACATCGCAGACAGAGTACATCATAGTGATATCGCTCTCCCCGACCACAGGTCCTACATCACCAGAAGCGTTGGTGGAGACAATGAGTTTTGGCAACCCGATTGGCAGCACCTCCCTCATCACTGCTGAAGCAAGGCTCGTACCTCCTGTACCGCCAGCGTTGATGATCCCGTGGATAGCTTTACTTGGGTCCTTGACGCCGGCTTGGTAGGTCTCAGAGAGCCAGTTCGAGGCGCATGTGATCATGTATTTGATCACTTCGCCTCGCGGGAGGGTGGCGACGTCTTTCGGTCCATTTTTGGGTGCATATTTCGTTGTAAGGGTGTCTTGCCTGACCGTGATATGTTCACTGTCGGTGGGAGAGCGTCCGACGTCGACGAGGGTCACTTTGCAGTTGTCGCCGCTGTTTGAGAGGATCTCTTCGCGGAGATAGAGAAGCTCCGCGAGCTTTGTGTCGCACGTACCCAGCAGCACTATGTGCGGCATTATTTCAATTTGTGAAGTCGTGCTGCTCGAATCGTGCTCGGTCGAAGTAGACATGGACGTCTGGTACGAGTGTAGATGTAGGTGCAATGATACCTCAGGTAACATTAAGCTTCTGGAAATGCGGAGACGAAAAGGACCTGCTTCCGCTGCAGGGCGGCGGATAAGTTGCGTCAACGTCGATCATGAGATGCCTTGCTTTCCAAGGAGCTACCATGCTTGTGGAAGAGACAGATATCGTGAATTCGAAGACGGGAAGTCCGACCGGGAGCAGAATCAATTGCCAGCTTCTTACCGTTGCGACGAAGACTACTGAGCTTCGTTTGACATGTCTCCACCAACCAATCGAAAGCAGATCCTCGAGAGCTTCCGCAAACAGATCAAAGATGGCAAAGCAATAGTAGGCGCTGGAGCAGGTCCGTCAACACTTCTCTGCTTCAGCAACAGGCCATCGCTGACGATGTGCAGGCATCGGCCTCTCAGCAAAGTTCGTCGAAGCCGGCGGCGGCGACTTGATCATCATCTACAATTCTGGCCGTTTTCGAATGGCAGGTCGAGGTTCCTTAGCCGGGCTGATGCCTTATGGTAACGCAAACGATGTTGTTGTCGATATGGCGAAGGAAGTGCTGCCGGTTGTCCAACACACGCCTGTCATCGCTGGAGTCTGCGCGTCGGATCCTTTTAGAGATATGCCACGGTTTCTCAAGCAGCTGAAGGAACTTGGGTTTGCTGGTGTGCAGAATTTCCCGACGGTTGGGCTGATTGATGGGACGTTCCGGGCTAATTTGGAAGAGACGTGCGTCGATCCCGGCCGCTTGGAGTGAGCAAGCTAACAGAGATCGCAGCGGCATGGGCTACCAGCTCGAAGTTGACGCGGTGCGGATAGCCCACGAGATGGACATGCTAACAACACCGTACGTCTTCAACCCCGACGAGGCCACGAAGATGGCAGAAGCTGGCGCAGACGTAGTAGTAGCCCACATGGGTCTTACTTCCAGCGGATCGATAGGCGCCCAGACGGGCAAGAGTCTCGAAGACTGCGTGAAGGAGGTTCAGGCTATCCGCGATGCCGCGACCAAAGTCAATGGCGATATCATTGTGCTCTGTCATGGCGGACCCATTGCGAAGCCGGAGGATGCGAAGTTCGTGCTGGAGCGGTGTAAAGGCGTGCATGGTTTCTTCGGAGCATCGAGTATGGAGCGCTTGCCAGTCGAGGAGGCGATTACTGGTATTACCAAGTCCTTCAAGGGCATTAGCATTCAGTAGCGAGCAAAATCAAAGCAACGTGACAGCGAACCACATCACATGCAGTCCGGACATTGATGACTCCGCGATTTGACCACTAGGAGGCGTCCACTTGTCTCCGATATGCATTCTACGCTTGTCCGAAATGTGCGAAGCTGATAACGAGGCTCTTTGGAGGCTGTGCGGTAATGATATACGTTCTTTGTACGTTCGCTACATTGTCTCTTGCCACCGTACCAGTCGGCTTGCTCAGACTGTCTTAGATTACACCATTACTGCCATTGAAAGCTTTCCAACATATCTCCCAGAAGCAAAGTGTATCGCCGGCTCGCCGCCCAGATGCAAAGTCATAGCCCTCCTGCACTAGGATTGATGGGCGAGAATGTTTTGTCGATATTAACTCCGAATAAGTCTGCGCTTACAAGAGGAGAGCAGCGAAGGCACCGGCGCCGATGAGGGAGCCGGCGACCCTGAGGTTGGAGGCGGCGCCAGTGTAGGGGGAGACGGTGCTGGATGGCATGGCGCTGTTTTGCTGTCAGTGAATGTCACTCGAAATCTTTTCAGGAGCAGACTTACCCAGTGCCTGAGGCGTAACCGCTAGCGGCAGGGGCAGTGCCGGAAGGAGCAGCAGCGCCAGTGCCAACTGGACCGACAGCGGGAGCTGCGGTGGTCGGGTATGGTGCCTGGGGCGCGCTGTAGCCGGAAGCACCAACGGCCGGGGCAGTGCCTAAAAGCGATGGGTGTAAGGTTAGCAGATGTCTCTGGAGGTCTACAGATGCCTGAGGTGTCTCAGGCGGCTTTCAAGGGCGCCACCCATGAGTATACGTACCGACAGGTGCGACAGGCGCGCTGCCGCTGGCGACAGGTGCAACTGGGACGGGTGCGCTACCGCTCGCAACTGGTGCTACTGGCGAGGCGGAGACGCCGCTTGAGTATGGGGCGGGGACTACGGGAGCGGCAGAGCTCGCAGAGACTGGCGAAACGACCGAGGAAGAAGCGGCCATGCTGTATGGTGCTGGGACCGGAGCAGAGGTGATGACTGGGCTGCTGGTGGCCGAGATGGCGGCGACGGAAGCAGTCGTGGAGTCGGTGCATGTGTCGGTGGAGGTAGCTGCGACCGCTGGGACGGTGCTGACAGAGGACGCAGTGGAGGTGGTCATGCGAGCTGGGCAGTTGGTGACCTCAGGGCCGCAGGATGTGATGGTGTAGACCTCAGTGTCGAAGACGGTCTCGGTCTCAGCCGGGGCTGGCAGGGCGAAAGCGCCCGCGAAGAGGGAAGCGGCGATCAAAGAGTAACGCATTTTGATTGTTCTTGAGGTGATGGAATTGGTTGTTTCGTAAAAGTGGTCGTTTGAAGAAGGCGTAAGCTGAAAATGTGTCTCGAGAGAGCGACTGTGGTGGTGCTTGGGTTGTAGAGAAAGGACGACCGGAGTCAATTATTACAATAATACGAACTGCGTTGCGTGTTGGATGGAGGGAAGAGAAGGGTTCCTGAAACGACTGAAGAGCGCTTATATTGGAGTGCCTACCATGAAGGACCCCGGGAAAAGGGGAGATTGCGGTCTCGTTAGCTCGCCAGCATTGGCCAGAGACCAGTGGATGCGGCGTCGGGCCAGGAACAGGGGTGTTTGGCGAGAATCGCTGTGGACGAGATCAACGGCATCCCAAGTTCCACGGGCGGCTGTCAGCGTTTGTCGACGGAGATTTGTTGTATGTGTAACCGCTACGGACGTCGTGAGACGCTGAAAGCCGCTCTCGTTCAAACCAGAAGTTGATTGGCTGGGACGATCTGGAGTCCAGACTGGACCCTGACGAAGTCAAGCAAAGGCAAGCTTTCTGGCGCTTCTCTCCAGAAGGAGAAATGGACATCCCGGCCAAGCAGACTTCGCAAGACCAACGGTCGACCGTGCGAGGCTGTTGAGAGAGTTTAGTCACGTTACAGTATAGACGCGCGTATAGGGGAGGTGGAGTTCGCCCGCGAGGCTGTGCAAAAGCCGCAGCACGTGCGCTCGATCGGTGGACCCTACCCTGGCATTGTACAGTATGGCAATCACTTCGATGCCACCACCCATACTGACCGCGTCCCAGCTGCCATTACCACCAGCCTTGAGCATGGAAGAGATCAGCTCCCTCCGCCAGCAACTCAACGCTGCCGAGTTTCTGGCCAACTCTCTGCGCGCGCAACTGTTGAGGGCGGAGGAGCAGTATGCTGCGGCCCAGCAGTTCCATTATCATCACATCCCAAGGGCGGCCACTGCGCCAGAAAGGCCAGAGGTACGAGATGGCAGGCAAAGCAACATAGATCCCAATCTACAGGCTGCCTCCAATGGCACGGGTCACGATGGGCTCATGGATGTTGATGCAGGGGCCTCTATGGGTATGGATGATGAAGACGACGACGACGACGACGCAGAAGGTCAGCCAGATGGAGACGCAGACGGCACTCCGCCCGAGGTCATCAGTACCGGTGAGTACCCGGTACCAGATGGGATGGTCCTTCCTGTACTGGACGTGAAGACCATCTTCCCATCTCTCGCCGACGTCAAAGCAGCAGTAGAGGCCCACGCACTGGCGCAAGGCTGGACGTCCGCCACCAAGAAGCGTGACCGGATACGCATTTGCATGGGCTGTCGGTCAACGCCCACTTGTCCATACCATTGCCGTGCGGAGACTTGCGCAGAGGGGGCTCGCATCTCGGCTTACAAAGCTCATCACGACTGCATAGGGGTTACGGCACAGGGCGAGATCCCAAAGAGACATCATATTGCTCGGATGAGCTTCTTGCGACAAGAGGTGCCGAAGCTGATACACCTCGACAAGAAGACCCCTACCAAGGACATCCAGGAAGCGGTCTACAGGCGGTTTGGTACTCGCGTGTCGCTGGCGCAATGTTCGAAGCTACGGGGACCTTCGCGGGCTAAAAAGCCGGCGGTGCAAGGCTGCTCGAAGTGTGGAGTGCAAGGGCATAACAAGCTTACCTGCAAGGCTGATAATCTGCAGCCACCTGTTGGATAATAGATTCCGTCATCCGCGAGAGGGGTTCTACTGATCGCTGCATTCCATCACTGCGCCTGCATGGCGAAGGGTGTGTACCACAATCGCATGACAAAGGAGAAGTGAGAACGGTGACGGCTGCTGGGGTAATGTTATGTGCATCTTCATGAGCTCTTCTCAGGCTTCTGTGCCCACATGACATGCCTGTTCGGCGATCAGCTTGTCGTCACGGAGCACGGCAGAAAAGGAGAGCTTACATCGGTAGCCAGCAGTGGATAGACTTATCATCCAACTCCTTCCGCACGCCAGAGAAGAAGAGTTGAACCTCCTCGGGCTTCCATTGCAGCACTCGTGTAAAGAAGCCCATTCCAATAGCTGGCAAGCCTTCCCTGAGCGTTTCCATTTCGAAGACACCGGCTTCTTTCAACCTCCTATCCTTCGGCCACCCGCCGATCGGAACTTTGTAGACACGATCGTGGATGTTGGTGAAGCCCGCAGGTTCTACCCAAGATCGCCACTTCCTAGGACAGTGCAAGTCGCGGCCGACTTTATTGCAGCCTTCAGTCAAGATTTCGAAGAACTTGCGGATCTGGCTTTCTTTCGGCAAAGTATTGTCATCAGACATCGGCGGATTCGTAAGATCGACCAGCTCCATCCAACCTCCAGGCTTCAGCGCAGCGAAAGACTTCGCACACAGCCCAGACCAGTCTGCGATGGCAGTACCATTGAAGCGGTTGTGTATGAGATCGAAGTGGTCGGTCCCATACGTCCAGTCATCGTCGAAGTCGTCAATCTCAAAGCTCACATTTGGCGGGACCCAGCTTGGTTGGATCTTCGAGAGGTCGGTGCCGATGATGGTGGCGGAAGGGTATTGGTCGCCCATTTCAACGCACCAGATGCCGGTTCCTGTGCCTAGGTCGAGAATCTTGCTTGGAGAGTCGCTAATTGGCGCGAGGTGTAGCTTGCCGTTCAGGATGATTTTGGCCCAGTGGTGTTTCATGTCCTCTCGGTCCATTTCCTCTTCGTCGTTTGGGGTGTAGTATTTGCCCGCTTTGTAGGCATGGTAGCTGTACAGCAAAAATGTGAGCAATTGGCTTCCACTTTGCACACTGTTTGGCTGTAGGCTCACCGACGGCCATTTTCATAGACCTTCACTTTCGGTCAGTATCGTGCTAGATATCGCGGCCACAATGTACACACATAAGCAGTCACGCTCGAGCTCAGACTAGTCAGCTCGCTCGATCCGTCTGTCCCGTACGAGCTGTCGCCCTCATCGACAAAGTCTCTGTCCACCTCAAGGTGTGCGTCGCCATGACCCTGCGTCTCTGCTTCGTCTGCCATCTCGTCAAAGCAAATGTGTAGACAGCAGATAAGCTCCAGACCACGGAACTCTCATCGCTTTATGCAGCTTCGCAATCGCCATACGTACGAGTCGGCGGCACAGCTACCGCTACACTACTTGAGTAGGCATGATGGGCCGGCACATGGCCGCACACTTGCATGCAGTAGTACTTGTGCCCAACAAGAGCCGGAGAACGAGAGTGGTTCGGGATGTTTGTGCGGCTGCAGTCAGCGCAGAGCCGAATGCAGGGAAGGGCGAAACGGGCGGGGTGGATTTTCGAAGGCTTGGCGAGACCGAATTAGGAAGTAGGCCGAAACGTCTCGTCTGGTCTACACACAACCGTATGACTCCAGCAAGTGGAAGATAGACGCATGAAGGCTGTAAGAACGTGAATTGCGTAGTTTCCAGCTTCCTGAATGGCGTAGAGTGCACGAAAACGTCCCCGTTCATGAAAGTGAGAGAAATTCGCCATACTGGACCTGGCTTAGCTACGCTCTGCCCTGTACGGCCTTTTTTCGGATGATTGTTGTTTGCGTTTATAAACAATGCGAAAATGCATCTTCCACATCACATGACATAGAACTGCATTGGTGGTTTAGTGGTAAGTTACTACAAGATCATTCCGGCCTTACCATTACTAATCCTCCTCCCAGGTAAAATTGGCCGTTGCCATCAACGATGTCGGCCAGCCCCGGGTTCGATTCCCGGTCGATGCACTCTTCTTTTGCTCGTCCTGGGGGTGGTGTGTGTTGGTGTGGTGGCGTTGGGGTGGCGTTGGGGTGGCGTTGGGGGTGGTGTGAGGTCGATTTGGGCCGACTTTTTGCATGCCAAGGCTGGGACAAGCCAAACGCCGGCACCCATGGTCAGCATACGGATTGATACGCTCTTTTCCCTCCTCTGATGATCCTCTGGGTACCCGGGAGATGTTGTGGTGGTGTTGTAGGACGTGGGACTAGGTGGTGCATTGAGGCCGACTTTTTTGGCGCCAAGCCAGGACTGACCCAAACGAGCGCGATGGACCAGTTGAACTCTCGGAGAACAGTAGCCAGTGCATTTGTGTTACACTCCGTATGCCGCTAAAGATCCTCTTCCTTGGAAACATGGCGTTGGTCGGTCGTCGACTTGGGACCAGTGTGACATTGATCTGAGTTTGGGTGCCAACACCTGCAGACACATATAACAAACGCTTTTCTGCGCTCGACATTCCGTTGGCCGTAGGGACGGTAGAGGGACGCTGTTGTCCCGAAGGAGGCAATATGAGGTCAACATATACCGGGCTTCGATGCCAAGTCAAATCGTTCCGAGAGCACGCCAGCAGTGGACGAGTGAAGTAAAGAAGACAAAAGATCTCCCTACCTGTTCCTTCCGAATCGGTCGTACTATGTTCGCTCAGATGCATGAGAATTAACCCGGATGAGCTTGGAGCAAGTGGAGGTTGAAGTCAGCAGTAGGCTTTCGGTGTCAAGACTGGTCGGCTCCAGAAGAGGCTCCAGAAGACTGTGGTCGCATTTTATTTCCTTGCCCGTAGTTGTCTGGTTCATTTGTTGTACTGCTTTGCTGCCGTTTGTGCTGAACTCATTGAGCTCGATAGTCTATCTGTCTGCTTTCTAACGCCAAGCGGAGCCGTCTATGCGCGCAGGCTCATCCTGACCACAGTCCCGATCTAGGCCCCAGGAGATACCTTCTCTGTGGCGTATTAGTGTCCGACCTCTCAGGTCAGACCGTCGCATAACCGGTTGTTGGCGCTGCGATTGACTGCATCTTCGCGACTACCATTTCGAGCGTTCCGATACTACGGCGGCAGTTCCTGAACCGCCTCATAGTAAACACTGCAGTCTCTTGCAGTTCTTGGAGCTTGCGTGACCACGACCGCAATATTATCTGTCGCGTATCAACGTGATGAAGTTGAAACTAGTCATTGTTGACGCCAGAGTCAACACGCTGGTCGGACCGGCAACCGAGCACTTCGGCCGAGCATCCCTTTCCAGCGCTACACTACTAACCCAGCCCCATCGACCTCGAACCGTGGCAAACGACAGTGATACTGTTAACGGAATCAGACGATGTAACCTTGTGAACACGTCTAATGCCGCCGTCAAATCTTGTCGACATATCAGATGTCCGCAGCCGTATGGTTTGCGCTCCCTTGACTTCAGCATGGAGGTTCTCGACATAAGCATCAGCTTTCCGACCATTCGGCCTTCATTGCACCTTCGAGAGTCCGCCTAACCTGAGAGAGACCGCATGCTTCGAGGAGAGGCATAATGGAAACGGCATGACCGCTGAAGCAGCCGTGCATACCGCCGACCTCACAATTTGTGCAATCTCGCTCGGCCAAGCTCAAGAGAAGCTACAGAGACTCAACGGACGGCGGTGGAGGTTTGCGTCGAGCCGCTAATCCTTGGTATAGTACTGCGGTGTCAGCATCCAGCTAGCCAGACGGTGTGGCGAGCACGAAGTTCAGCCGCAGGACGAGCAATTGCGCGAACTCTTGGTTTCACCACGATTGAGTCTAGTGACTGGGTTTCATAAGAATGAGTGTCAGTACATGTGTTGTCGTGGTCCTCAAGGTCGCCCGGGGCGTGTCAAGCGTATCAATTCGTGGGCATGGCATTGCTGTCAATACTGCGGTATTTGGAAACTACCTGTACATCCTACCACCATTGGAGGCCAGCTCCAAGCCTTGTAGTATCTCCTGGCCGAAGACATACATCATGTACGACGGAAAGACGAGCCAGAGGCCGCTGTGAGACGTTAGCAAATGCGATCGAATGAGGACAGAGAACATGTACTTCGGTATGATCCACAAGAACACCAGGCTTAGAAAGTCGTTGTGGCCGATGTTCTCGAAGCCTATAAATACTCGTCAGCTGCGCGCTCAACGGCCAACAAGTCCGGGACACTTTCGTACCAGAGAATGCCTCTAGCAACCAATAAAGCACGGTCTTGGAGAACGTCAACCAAGCCGTACTATACCCCAACAACACCAACCCTCCTGCCATCTTCCCATATACTGTCCTACTCTCCCCAAGAGCCTTCAAACCTCCCAACGCACTCTTATCCGGTGCCCCGCGACCTTGCCTCTTCTCCTGTTGCCCGTAGGCATACACGAGGTATAAGTACACCAAATAAGCAGCCGTCTCAACGGCATTGATAGTTCCCTGGGCCGCCGTCCATCCATTATGCGCTTCATACGCTTTCCACCCGTAAACGTAGTCAGTGCGACCGTATAATTCGTAAGGTGTCCATAGCGGCCAGTGGAGTGAGCCGCCTGGCATGCTGTAGGGGCGGAGGAGGACGTATCCGGTATCCCATATCACTAGAGGCAGGCTTACCGCGAGCCATAGCAGAGTCATGTTACTCGGCGTGTGGGACCATTCTGAGCGCGTGCGCGGGGTGTATGAGGAAGCGGTGCTCCGCGCTCTTGAGAGAGTTTGGGGTGGAGACGCAGGGGCGCGGGTTGGTGATGTATAACTTGTTCGGGTAGGGGAGGTATGGTTCGCGATCGTGGTGGCAGCAGCTGGCACGACTGATTTTCGCGTAGAGCGCCTGGTGAGGGAGTCCGTAGAGCGCTTTGCAGGTGATTCGGTCGCGCGCTTCGTTGGCGACTCTGTGGTTTCTGGCTCAAAGTCCTTGGGGTGATTCCGTGTCGCGACCATGTTTACGGCGCTTGAGAGTATGTGCGACAACGTGCGAAAGTGTTGGAGGCGAGGTATGGTACCCGGCGCATACGGACAGAAAGAGGAAGTGGGCAACTCCCCAGCCTCGTCCCTCCGAGGTCTCCACAAACCATCCCGCTGACGTAAATACTCCTCAATGCGGCAAAGCGTCGTTTCAGTCACGGCGGCGGTAAGATAGCTGTCGTGGTGATTTGAAAGTATGTAATCGTATAGCTGTGTGATGTTGCTGAGAGGCACAAGCATCATGTCAAAAAAGCAGCGTAGAATGCTTGAGCATGACAAGCCAAAGGTAGGCATGCATCAAACGGAAGGCACAAACATGGATGGAACACGGCAAAGTCTTAGTCAACACAGCGATCTTGACATGTCCGTCTGTAGCAAACATTTAGCCGAGCGAGCCGCTGCAACACCCTCATCATCACGAAGTGTGCAACTAGCATCGAGCTCTATGATCGCGGTAAAGCAATCCCATCCACCAGCGCCACGCTAATGCCAACCCACCTCTAATCACCTCCTCAACCCCTTCTCCTCAAACACAGACCGCTCGCGGCGGAGTGATACCCTGAATCGTAACGCACTCCCGGCAGCCCATCGTCCTGCAGAACGCACCTCCAGTCACCGCTCCCGTGAGAGGGCACTGCATTCCCCAGCAAGCGGGTAGCGATGTGTACCAAAGCGGGACCGGACCCACGTTCGAGCCGCCTGACTTGATGTTACCGATGACCTTGGAGGCTTCGTTGAGGGACTGGGTGTCGGAGTCGTAGGTTGGGGTAGGCGTGTCGGACTCGGCGGGCGCTGCAGAAGAGGCGGTGGGAGTGGCTTGCGCAGCGATCTTGACTGGCCTAAAGACCTGAGACTTGTCGGTGACGTTGTAACCGTCGACATTGGCGAAGGCCTTGCGGTATTCGTCGAGGTGGTCGTTGACGGAGCCCGGGAGGGAGTCGATCATCTTCATGAGCTCGGCGTTGGTGAAGGGAAGAGCGGCGATGACTGTGCCGTTGCTGTCGAAGGAGCGCGCGATGCCATCGCTGCCGACTTCGATGCTGGTACCCTCCGCGGTCCCCAGGGAGTACAGGCCACTCAGGGCGCCGGTGTACTTCGGAGCCTTAAGTCAGTCAGTGAGTGCTTCAACTGTCGGTTCTCGCGGTGGCTTACCTCTGGGAGCGTAGACGTAGCAGTGGCCTCACTGATCGTGGCAATGGTAGTAGAAGTGAGGTCCGTGACGGAGTCGATGGGGGCAGGTGCGGCCAATGCCGACACCGCCAGGACGGCGATGACGATGAGCTTGTACATCTTACGGTGTTGCGGTGTGCTGCGTTGTGTTGTGATATCGAGTGTGTCCTTGTCTTGGATGAGATGATGTCGAGATGGATGTCGATCGTCTGCGTGCGCGTGTGATGGAAGAAAGTTGGAGGTCGAGAGGAAGAAATCCGCGATCTTTTAATACTTCTCTAGAAATGCAGAGTTGCTAGATGGCCGCCGACCTCGCTGTCGCAGAATCGCCAACGGACCCACTTGGCGCCCTTCCGTTGAGCACACCTTCCATAAAACTGGAAGGAACGTGTGTTCGGTCTGTCATCCGGACCACGTGCGACCTCCCTTGGTACTTCGCGCAGCGCCAGTGACGTTCGCGATATCGGAGTTGACAGCGTCGTCGGCTCACTGGAGCGATGGCCTGTAGCAGGAAGGTGAAGATGCAGACCACCTTGACGATGCATGTTCTCAAGCAGACCTTTATGAGCATCAAGCGACCTTTGTTCGAGAGAGCCTAGACCGGCCTAGTAAAAGATGGAAGCTTCGTCGCCGCACGCAGAAGGCATGTTTAATAAGGTAGCAAAGTCTTGTTGACGTTGGCTTGTCCGGCGTCTCGAAGAGCTGACATGCACCGGAGTAGGGCCCCTTATCACTGCTCATCAGGCTTATGGCCCGCTTGATACCAACTCCAAATGTTCAAGCCCACCTTCGTCCCACTCGTCACAGGCATGCCAGCATGGATCGTCTCCTTGTACCCTCTCCCGTCCGCGTCGAAGTTGTTCCAGAACACCGCAGCGCCTTTTCGTGGCTTGAATGTTACGCCCTCACTTTGATCATTACATTCGATGAACTCGCACCATCGGTCATCCTTCGGCCGCTCTATGCGAGGGAACTGCGTCCCGCCACCAGTACAGTCTGCGCGTAAGTACACCATGAAGGTGCTCACACGCCTTGAGTATTTGCTGGCGATGGCCCAGTCATAGTGCAAGCTGTAGTGGCCGCTGACGTTGTATCTTTGGGTCCATAGTCTAGGCGCCGTTAGTGAACACGAAGGGCAAAGGGTTCAATGCAAGTCACGGTCAGTGGTGGCGTGACCGTCGCCAGAGCCACGCCTCACACCCCAGGCTCATGTGCGGCAGATGGACGACGTAGTGCTAAGCGTGGAAGAGTCAGACATACACATACCTCTCAATGAAAGTATCCTGTGGCCACCCCTGGAAAGTCAGTGCCCGCTGCTCGACGCACTGCACGATCTCATCCCGTTCAATGAGTGCCTTTTCGCTCTTGCGGACGGTCTCATCTGTTGTCTCCTTCCCCTCGTTGAAGACCGTCGAGACCTGCCATTTGTCTTCACTGCCGAACTCGTCAGCAAATGCACCACCGCTCTGTCAAGGTTGTGACGACATACCTGATGCGCACGAAGTGCTCAGCTTCTGCCTCGCTCAGAAAGCCATCAACGTACATGATCAGAGGACTGGCGGAGAACACATGAACATCATACTTGTGCTGGGAGCATCGCAACGCCTTGTCTGGATAGACCAGATTCTCGACCTTTGCTCGTGCTACTGGTGCTTCCTCAGGAGAAGTATCGCTGCTGAGCAAGCTCGGTAGTCCAGGCGTACCGAGGAAGACGTAGATGACTGCTGCGAGAACACCCACTTCCACGATGGTCCGCCAGCGAAATGGCTTCTGGTCGCTGGACATCTCGCTTAATAAATCAGCATGTCGTTGTCGTTATCACAGCGGGAACATGGACTTCTTGGAAGATGCACGGACCCCCTCCGCGGCGTTCTACTTTAGGTTCGTGACACGCGAGTACACTCCCCTCTCCTCCTATCCGGACAACACCTTTCAGATGGAACATCGGGGATCTGCTGGTGTTGCGAAGACCGCAGTGGTAGTCCAGGTGGCCGCAGAATCGCACGAAATGTTATTATGATGTCCTTCAAGAGGCCTGCTCCTCTCCGCCGCTACCCGCCACCATGACCTCCAACTTTGCCAGGCTACGCCATCTTCTTACACCCAGGTACATCGCCTTGATACTGTTCTCAGCAGCGGCTCTTGGCTTCGTGTACACCTACAGGGCCCATGGATCTGGACCTCTACTCAATAGCTTCAACCCAGGTACCTCGCCAAGGGAGAGAGCACAGACGGCGGACAGCAAGATTGCAGTGCATCTACAGAGTCTTCATGCAGAGGAGTCTGCCGCAGACTCTGCACAATGCGGCGAGAACTCTGCCAACCATACCGTAGCCGTGATCGTCAAGACAGGAGCCACCGAAGTTTGGGACAAGCTTCCCGGTCAGCTGGTGACCTCTCTAAGGTGCGTCCCAGATCCGATCTTGGTATCAGACCTGGAGCAGACTCTGGGCCGGCACCAGATTCACGATGTTCTGGCACGCTCGCTGCCGGAGCTTAGAGATAGCAGTCCGGACTTCGATATCTATCGGAAGCAGCAACAATATGTTGCATCAGGACGACAGGCAGACCTGCGCCGCTTGAGTGAGCTCCCAATTGTCGGGACAGATTGGAGGACCGCGGGCAAAAGTGCAGCTTGGGGGCTTGACAAGTACAAGTTCTTGCACATGGTCGAGCTTGCGTGGGAGCTGCAGCCGGAGCGGGACTGGTACGTCTTCATCGAGGCGGACACATATCTGAGTTGGCAGAATCTCAACCACTTCTTGAGCGGCTATGATCCTACCAGACATTGGTACTTTGGCAGTCCCGTACGGATGCACGAGCATCCTACCGTGCTGTACTTCGCTCACGGCGGCGCTGGTTTCGTACTGTCTGGAGGCCTGGTGAGCAGTTGGGTTATTGATCATGCGGGACTTGCACAACGATGGGATACACGCATTCACAAGATGTGGTTTGGCGACTTCGTCATGGCTGATGCGCTGGATGAGGAGTTCAAGGTCAAAATCACCGACGCCACCCCGATGGTACAACAAGGCGAGTTGCACCTTGTCCCTTTCGGTGAGGAAACTTGGTGCAAATCGGTTGTGACTTTGCATCACCTGGACTCAAGGCAGCTCGACCAGATTTATCACATTGAACTCGCAAAGAACGCAAGCGGCATCCTGTTCAAGGACTTATACCATTCGGCGTATGCCGCGGGTTTCCCTTTCAAAGAAGATGACTGGGACAATCAATCAGACGACGACAAATACGCCATCGAGGTCGTTCCCACCGATCCCAACAAGGCTCACGGCCAGTGGGAGCCCAAGGACTACATCGATCCGCACAAATCTTATCAGGCTTGCGAGCTGGCATGCCTCCTGAATGAAGCATGCTTCCAGTACTCTTTCAAGACGGAAGTGAGCGTCGCCGCTTCAGAAGGTGAGACACTTATTGGCACCACTGCGTGCCATCTGAGCAGGGTCTTCAGGCGCGGCAATGCTCGTATCATAGAAGGCGAGATCAGAAAGGGCGACAAGTTCGACAAAACATGGCTGAGTGGGTGGCGGAGTGATAGGATTGCGAAGTGGGTAGAGAACCACCAACAGTGTCCCTGAGCGCATGATATATATATACGGTGGGGAGGAGTAAGGCTATCGAGGATACATTCCACGCCGCAATATTCGCAGCTGTCCAGCATGTCTTATCGATGGTGCGGCTTTTCAGCCGTACTAACTTGGTCGTACAGCCGAGCCCCTCGTATGCACGGATAATCTCTCGTGTCGCAATGGTTCGAAGCGAAGGCTTGGACGTGCCAGCATCACGCGCAAGGACTTAAGTTCGAGATCAAGGCGCTGGCATCTTGAGGCGACAAGATGGTCGCGGCGAACCGGGAATCGATTCATCGAACGACCTCCTTTCGCTACAAGGCGACTGTACGGTTCCAAGGCAGCGGACTCTGGTGTGCTGTTCGGTCACAGAGCTCAAAGCAGCTCAAACATGGCTTGCTTTCTTCCAGTGGGCCTGCAGGGCAACGGCGAGTGACTGAAAAAGGCTGGTTGGTGGTTCCACAGCTTAAGCCCACCCAGTCATGCGTCAGCGGGCAGGCGTCTGCTGTTTGCTGTACGAACTTGGGATTTCGGCTCCTCCGTCAGAGCCCAAGGATCGAGTTTAAAGACCGACAGGTTTTCATGGTATGGTGTCGACGTGGAAGACTGTCCAGATACATTAGGACCTGGGCGCGGAAAGGCAGACTATTGAATGGGTCTCACTTTGATTTTTGTGCTGTGATTCAATGGCATCAGGAGCTTAGGTAATCTGCAGAGACCTGCATGTGTCCATGCAATACGAAAGACCGCCTCACGAACACCTTGTGCTATTCCTTCTCCAGCCTCCATGCCTGCGAGTCAGACTTCTCCCGTTATCCTAGGGGAAGTTGCGCTTCAATTGGTCGATGCACTGGTAGCGCATACCATGCCTTGCCTCGAGTGTTTATCTTGAGAAACCGTTTAGGTTAGGGAACGCTGGTATGCTGAAGGTCCTTTGCTAGACGTAGATGTAGTATTTTGTATTACGGTAGAGCCTAGTACATACTGACCAAGCCACTACGGCGTCCCCGCGCTGCAGGCTATCACATAGCCGTTTCGTCACAGAAATCAACTCGCGAATATGATGTTGAGTCCACAAGTGCAGAACGAAAAACAAAGCCATCGTCGTTTTCACATACGGATCGTTTAGGCTAGCGGCTAATGTGATGGGAGGGAAGCAGACACCATCTCAATCAGACGTCCGCTATACTCCCAACACCCAAAACACACCAAAACGCAATCTCCTTATTCACCCTCGTCTTCCCTTCGGCATCCGCCTTCTGCGCCTTCTCTCCCGCACCCGCGTTGTCGATGTGCGTTTCCCATTCCGCGCGGACATAGACTGGCACTTCTAACACGTCATCGTCCTCCTCCAGTTCCTCATCGCTCGCCTCCTCAGCGCTTTTGGGCACAATACTCTCTGGCGGTCTCAGGGATCCAGGAGTGACTTCCATAATAATCGACGTAGAGTTGCGCGTACGATCCCATATCTTACCCGCCTCTGCCTGCTTCTCCCCACCTTCTCCGGCAGTGAGGGAAGCCATGGCTGCTTGTCTACTTCCATCATTCGTCGCAGAAGCAGTGGATGTACTAAGTGCCTCGTCCCAGACATCACCTGCTGGGCCTAGAGTGAAAGACGGGCACAAGATCGTGACTTTTGACGCCACGCGGCCTGGTGTCGTTGATGGGGTCGCGAGGGATACCTTAACAGGTTCGAAGATTGGGTTTCGAAGTGTGAGGATGTACTGTTGTGTTACGTGGGGCTGCAACACAGGAGGTTGCGGTTGGTCGGCACGGAGTGGGAAAGCTGGATGAGGTGGCGGTGCCGTTTGCTGAAGAGGTCGGAGGGACAGGCGAGGAACGTGATTCAGTGCCAGCAGCCGAATCTTGTACCGGATATTGTTGACTTTGGTGTCCGGACGGGAGAGGATCTGGTTGCAGAATCCTCCTTTGAATTTCCCTTTGCAGCGCTTGCCTTTTCGCGTGCGTAGTTTCACTGCTACTGGCCATAGGTCCTCGACTGTCTTTGCGTCGTTGTTGTAGGGGGATGAGAGGCGCTGTGACTCTGTGGTCGTCTCGTCCCAAGTCAGGCTTTGCATCTTTTGCAGCAGTGCTTCTTCTGTGACACTATCGTCCAATGAATATGTACTCAGGCCCTCACTCTGCTCCCTAGCTTCCCGCATGGGCTGGGGCTTCTCTCGGCTCTTTTTGAGCGTATTAGCGGATAGTCCACCATACAAGCTCATAATCCTCGCCAGGTTGGCCGGAGAGCTGTAAGGACTGTTCGAGTAGGGGTTCTGCGCATCGCCTGCGCCTACAGAAACGGCGAGTTGTTCTTTGTAGAAGCTCGCGAGGTTGGTAAAGGTATCTTCATGGCTCAGATGCCCTGACATGTTCTTCTCCGCCGCAGCACCATTGAAGTGTGTCGAAAAGCGAGCTTTCCGCAATCTAGCCAGTTGCTCCGTGATCTTCGTCGGCTTTGCAAGAGTCACGTTAATATCCAGCGAGCTCCAGTCGCAGTACTGACATTGCAGTATATACTTCTCCTCTTCAATCCCTGTGCCCGTGGTGGGCTTGAGATGGGTCTCGCTCTGCGGCTGGTGAGGGAGAGTGCTTATAGTGAGGAAGGATGTGCATTCCGGGCACTCGTAGCAGTTTCTTGAGCATCTGTAAATCATCCATATCCATTAGTCTCCCGCCGAATCATTGGTATAGTGCTCTTTGGCTCACCAGCTCACCTATTACCATCGCTCTTCACCGCACTACTCGGCACTTCGAACAGACACGCCGGGCAGTACCAATTGAGTATCTCTTCGCTCCAACATCGTGGACAGCGTGTGCCATCGCATTCATCGCAATAGAGGAGCTGGTCGAGGGGATAGAGGGCGTAGTTTGCGCGTGGGTCGTGCGGGTTGAAGCTCTGGTCTTGGTCCGCGGTACCGGGTTGTGGGATCGCTGAGGTTCGACGCGATGTTTTAGGAGCGGAGGAGGTGATGTCGGAGCATGGACAGGCGTAGTGGGTGTATGGGAATGCGGCGGCCATTGTATATAATGTAAATATTATCGTTGCATTACGTGTAGGTGTACGAAGTATCGATGCGCGTTCGTGAAGCTTCAGAAGCTGAGGCAAGCCCCTCCCCGAGTCCCTGACCTTTGACCTCTAGGTGCTCTTTCCCGTAATAATACCCTCACTTCCCTCTGCCTTCGATGTCTGCTCGGCGACCTCGAAACAGCAATGGCTTCACATGCGCGGTAGATCAGCGGGTCTAGAATTGATTAAGGTAGGGACTGTGCATTGGCGCTAAAGAAAGGGTCTCTTCAATCAAAACACTGTTTCTACTTTCCTGTACTTCAGTATATACACATATCATGGCCAGCTTCGACGGTCGTATAGACCCGCAACTCACCCAATTGGACGCCGTTGTCTTAGGGAACCTCATCAAAGATGCAAAACATTTCTCAAAACGCTCGACCGGCAAAGCCGAGGACGACAAACTCGCCACCATCGTGACAGAAAAGGAAGTCACTACTTCAGACTCCAGCTCAAGCGACTCAGAAGACCTCCAGGATGACCGGGACCGCGATACGGCAGACATCGCCTACATCAAATCCCTCAACAACCCCAAATCCACCGCCTTCCAACCCACAGTCTTCACAACCTGGGACTCCAAAGACATCTCCCCCTCGCTCAACCACTACGTAATCCAACCCTACACTCGCCTCGCCACCAAGTGCGTCCGGCACCCAACAGACATCGTCTTTTTAACCCACATCCTTATCTACTTCGCCACCATCGTCCCTTCAGCAATCTATCTTCTCACTCCAGGAAATTTCACCTGGGCGCATGGGATATTCCACTCGGTATTTACGATGTGGTGTGCTGGTCCATTTACACTGATGTTGCATAACCATATCCATAATAACGGCATACTAAGGAAGGATAGTGCAATTTGTAGAGGGGTGGATTGGGCGTTTCCGTATGTTTTAGAGCCGCTGATGGGACATACGTGGGACTCGTATTTTTACCATCATGTTAAGCATCATCATGTCGAGGGAAACGGTACGTCTATCAAACATCAAAACCTGCCAACTAACGCACGGCAGGTTCAAATGTTCAAGCTTGCTAACAAACAATGACTAGGCCCAGACGACCTTTCCTCAACAATCCGCTACCAACGCGACAGCCCCCTCCACTTCGCCCACTACGTCGGGCGATTTCTATTCTTCATCTGGATCGAACTTCCCCTCTACTTCCTCCGCAAAGGGAAACCGGGCCTGGCCATCCGATCTTTCGTCTCAGAGATGAGCAGTTACGCTTTCTTCGCCTACATGACCTCCCACTTCGACACCCGCGCCGCAACGTTCGTCTTCCTCGTCCCCTTCGGCCTACTAAGAATAGGGCTCATGGTAGGCAACTTCGGCCAACACGCCCTCGTGGACGAAATCGACCCGAACAGCGATTTCCGGAGCTCGATCACCCTCATCGACGTCCCCTCCAACCGCCATTCCTTTAATGACGGATACCACACCGCTCACCACCTGAATCCGAGACGGCATTGGAGAGAGCACCCGGTGCATTTCTTGCAGTCTAAGCCTGCTTATAGGGATGGCAGGGCGTTGGTTTTCTGCGATATCGATTATATTATGCTTACTATCAAGCTCTTGAGCAAGGACTATGCGTATGTGGCGAAGCGGATGGTGCCCATCAATGAGGAGCAGGCGGGGATGAGTCAAAGGGAGGTGGAGGAGATGCTGAAGACGAAGACGAGACGGTTTACGGAGGAGGAGATTAGGCTCAAATGGAAATGAATGGAAAAGCAACGGAAGTCAGGTGGATTGCGATGCACCGGTTCTGAGATGGGACGTCGCGTCTACTGTACAAACTCACTGGATACATAGATCGATTACCTGCAGATCAATTTGGCCGTGGTTTCATGCCAAAGTCATTATCTCCGGCGATACATGAGCGCATCTGCCTGTGTTTGTCGACCATGCGGCGCGCATAGACGGGGGATCCTCCAGGTCTTGCGGTTGGCAATACAAGGCTCGGCGGCGATGGACATCACTGCCATCTCTCGACAGTCGGGGCGCCTTCCTGCTGACCTACAAAGTGTTGAAGGGAGAATTTGTCCCAGAGAGGGCATGCTTTGCTTCCTCGGGCTGTAGACGAATAGATGCTACCATACAGATGCTCAGTGTTCCAACGGCCTCTCTTTTTACACCTGTCACGTCTCACGAAGCCTCGGTATCATGAACCTAGAGCAGGGATGTGGGCTTTTGGCGTGTCACTTTCGCGACAATGGCTTTTATGTACCACGTATCCGATCACCGCGATCCTTATCTCCTTTTTTTCCTCGAACACGATTCCCTTTTTGCTGATCTTCAAACAGATCGGTCCATGAACGTCGCCCACACAACGTTGGCTCGAGTACTCGACGACGTCTCAGCAATCATGGCAACAATGACCCCGACTCGCACTCTACCAAACCTGCCGGAGGACGTGAAGCTTCACCTCACGAAGTTCCTGACCAATAAACATGATCTTTTATCGCTGATGAGGACATGCCGTCCTCTACAAGCATCTGTGGCGTCGCTACTATACCACCGAATCAGACTGCACGAGCACACTCGCCTAGAGCACTTGTCCGCAATGCTCAGCGCGGAGAATGTGGGCCTCAAGCACATCCGACATGTTGTTCTGTGCTTTGACAAGAAAAGGAAGCCTCAAACGCCTACATCGAAACACCCTGCTGAGCACCTATTCCATGCCCTTGCGCACCTACTCCCTCGCAACCGACTGTTCACATTCTTGACAGAAGGCAACGTAACTCTGCCCTACGATCTCGTCAAGATCCTCCATCTACGACAAGCACAGCTGCAGTCCTTACGAGTCGACGGCCAGATGGGTCCGAGATGCCAATTCGACGTACATACCGGCGAGAAACTGTACTTCATGAAAGGCTGCCTCGGAATGCTCGACTGCATCAACCCCTGCGAACATCACCACGCTACAGCTGTATATCGCGGCCGTCCCTTCGGTGCCAGCCGCGCGTGATATGCTCGCAGTGTGCAGACATGTACGGACGCTGAGCCTTGACTTCGATGGGTACGTTTACTTCCGCGGGCGAGGTATGCCACCGGACCAATTGTTCGCTAGCGGGCGGACGGCTCAGGAGTCGTGTGCTCTGCGATAAAGCATCTTTTTGGCCTTGCGGCACTGCCGGATGACTGGAGTCAGTGGACCCACGAAAAGTCGGAGGATTGGAGCCTGCGACCGGCCACGCCGCTCCGATTGCAGAGTCTTCGGGTCAGAGGCATTGACTTTGGCTCAGCAGCCGCCGTTCTGAAGGACGTGATCGAGTTAGGACGTCTTCGGGAGCTGGAGTGCTACAGCTGTATGAACGTCGGTAGCTTGCTCGGCCTACGGGACGACAGCGGTGACCATATTCTCCGCGGGGTGAAGCATCTCACAGTCTTTGGACCGCCCAGCGATGCCTACAAGACAGACCTTCTTGAGCTCGAGGACTACCTCGGCTCTTTCAGCGGTTTGGAAACGCTTGCCTTCACTAATGCATACACTGGAGATCAATTCATGCCCGTTACCGATGCTGTTCTCAGCCATGCCGAGAGTCTGCGCTGCCTGTATGTCGATCGGTATGACTACGAACCGTCAGCTACTGCCTGGACTCCTAGTGAGATAAAAGCATTGTGCTCGGCATGCCACAAGCTCCAACAACTCGCTATTGCATTTCCTGGATTGGACCAGGAAGACAACATCAGTCAGGCGAGCAATTTGGACCCCTACCCAGATCCGGCATTCCACGAGGCCATCGTAAGTTTCGACTTGACTGAGCCTCTCGTGCCGAGCTGACCATCGAGCAGGGATACGTCAGCGCTATGGGGTCTCTGGAGACTCTGCGCATCCTGAACACCATCTACTCGCACGCTCGTCAACCACGCACTGAAGACGATGGAGAGGCGAGCAACTCGCGCGACGTTCTTGACAGATTGGCCGTCGATACCTTCGCAAAGGCAACCGAACTTTCTGCACTAGGCATTGGGCGCACATGCAGACCTATGCTTACTGTTAGCGGTACATCACTGCCACAACAGTATTACGTGCGTGAACAGCGAACTGCTCTCGGCGGCAGCACATGCGTTGGAGCCAGGCGCATGGACAAGCGGACTGTCCAGGCCATTGTACCGTGCTCCGATATATTGGACTTTGAGCCAGAGAGGCAGGAGCTGCCGGTACCGCGGTGAGATCATTACACTATCGGGGAGTCTCACACGGCGCAGGGACTTGTACGATTATAGTCGTTGGGTATGTCAGTATGGGTCTGGATCCATGGCCATCTCCGAGTGAGCGTAAATGCGTCAAGCTACTATAAAGCGCGACAGTAGACTTTTTATGGAATCTGATACCCGGTTTTGGTGGATGCGGAGCGGAGCCACCGCGAATGCGATCATAACCTCGAGGGTATCTTCGTCCATTCCTCCTCGGCGACATCAGCAAGATTCAGCACGTTATAACTCCCGCCCATTCTCCCCTGAACGTCCTTCCAATCCCTCTCCACCGCGGTCTCTGGCCGCCACCGCCAGCTCTTAGCCATGCGACAGTCAAGCTTGCTCTCAAGGCAATTTGCGATATAGCCTCCAATTGTCGGAATATGCATGAAGCCGTGCCCACTCCCACCGATTCCGAGCGTCAAGCTTCGATACTCTGGATGACGGCAAATGAGGAAAGCACGATTCGGAGTATCAGCGCACCAGCATATCCGTGCGAAGCTGAAAGGGCGGTCGGCGAGGTGGGGCATGCATTCTCTGAGGAACTGGCGGACGCCTTGTTCGGAGGCAAGAGGAATTTGGTGTTTGGAAAAGGGTCTGCCTGCGGTGTCGGCTGGGTTGGTGGAAGGCCAGTTACACCAGCCTGGGTGCTCGTCACAGATTTTCAGCTCGTGATTGTCTTCGTCCGGCTCCATGAAGAACCCGCGCTCGACGTTGAAGAGGACCGGGAGGTTTTTGTAGATTTTGACTTCCTCTTCTGTCATCTTGATGTGCGCAAGCGTCCAGGCTGTGGGACGGAGTTGGTTTTTGAGATCGAGGAGCTGCGGGGCATTGGCGCCTGCGCAGAGGATCGTGCGGTCTGCTCGGTGAGAGATGCCGTCGGCGGTGATGGCACCCTTGACGTCGCCGTCTTCGTAGATCAAGGATGCAACGTTGCCCTGAGGGGACCCAGTGACGAGCTTGACGCCTAATCTTTGCGCTTCCATGGCTGCGGAGACGAGGGCCTTGCGGGCGTGCACCCATCCGCACCCTGTTCGCTTAAACCAGCCTTTCCAGTTCGGAAAGTCACCGGTCAAGACACCTTCCGGCATGGCCTTTCGGAACTCTTCAGGCGAGTTCAGCTCCTCGAAGCCATTCTCGGGTTTGCCAGCTCCCTCCCTCTCATAGAGATCTCGGATATGCTCCGGTTTGCTCGCCGCAATGATGTAGCCTGTATCATGGTAATAAGGCTTGAACACCGGATCCTTCTCCCAAGCTTCCGTCGCCTCCAGTACCAGTCTATTGGCTACGTATGTCTCGTCGTTGTCGGTGCCGGAGAAGGAGCCTGCGCGCGGGTAACCTTTCTGTTAGATTATCAGCTCTTCTGTTTTGGTCGTTTGGGGTATTGTACCTTGCTCTACAATCTTGTTGACGTCGTTGCCTGCTGATATAGCTGATGGGACCTCGTAAGGATCTAGGATTGTGACATGTTTGTAGCCTCGTCGAGCGAGGTGGAGTGCTGTTGAGCTACCCCATGTGCCGCAGCCGACTATTAGGATGGTGGTTGATGTGGGATCGATTGTGGTCGCCATAGCAGAGAACCGTGAACGCTGAAATGGTGGCCATCCTTTCGCAACGGCACTTTGCCTTATATGAGCCTGTGTCTTGAGAAGGACGGGACGGTGGGCAATGTGTGGTTGTTGCTCGCCCGAAGCTCACCCGAGTGGGGCGGCGTCTCTTCCTCGCCTGGACCTTCACTTCCTCACCTGCATCACGAGACCAACATCAACATGGGCCCACTATGCCTCGCCGGAAGTCATCGTCTTCGGCGCCGGCCAAGACCAGGAGCAGATCCGGATGCCTGACTTGTCGCCGCAGACGTATCCGCTGCGATGATCCGGCTTCCAAGAATGTGTGTGGCAACTGTGCACGAAAGGAGCTGCACTGTGAGCGCCGTGCTGAAGTCAAGTGGCAAGCCGAGTATGAGGAACATGGTCTGGCGTTTGGCAGGCAGGGTATCTGGAGGAAGCGTGGGCGCGGTCAGGAGGATGAACTCCTGCATGCAACGCCATGTTACCTACCATTGCCACCAATCTCTAGCTGCCACTTCATTGATATGTCCCAGGACAGGACTGTCGAGACTGTAGCAGAGAACTCCCGTGCTGCTCGTTTGCCACCTACAACCTCTGTCCCGGAAGTGACGAGCCAATCCCTTACGATTGGCACGCTACTACCATTGCAAGGCTCAATATCAGCCTGGCCACAACTCGGCCAGGATTGGCAGAAACAGCTACTGGAGCACTACGTCAACCATACCGGTCCATTGACTGTCGCTAGTAATTCATCAGGATCGCCGTTTGTGACCAGCATCGTGCCATTCGCAGCCACTGCCTCCCAGGATGTCATTAATGCAGTTCTGGCCCTTTCAGCTATGCACATGGCTCGAGCAAATTCCACCTGGCGACGGAAAGCCCGCACACTGGAAGGCAAAGTACTGTCAAGTCTGCGGCACAGACTCTATCATACCAATCAGGCACATATAGCGTCCGATACAGAGCTCCCACTTATCATGCTTTTGCTCTGCCAATTCGAGATCATCGATCAATGCAACGAGCGATGGGTCGTACATCTCAAAGGGGCACGTGATCTCCTAGCCCTGTGCGGACGGTCATTGGGGCGTTCCAATTCGCCTAGAAACGACAGCCTAACGGCCTTCACCGATTGCTTCTTCGCTTTCCAAGACGCCATCGGCCGCACAGCTTGCGGAGAGCAGCCAATATTCAA
>JAKLLW010000677.1:0-26518 GCA_022814695.1 Neocatenulostroma microsporum
CCGCTCGAACTTATACTTTACTTATAGTAGTATAAATACTGTTACAAATACGAGCCTTATCTACTAAGTATATAAGATCCTCCCGATACCCCCCCTTCCTCCTTCTTCTCCTTATCGACGAGATACTATATCCGACCGATACTATATACGACCGACACGATACTACTAGCCTACGGAGAAAATACCGACAATACTCTTATCGTCTACGACGCTACGACTACTATAGGCCCGCTAGCGTTCTAAGTTAGCCCTTACTAGCTTTATTTACCGGCCGACTTTACCGCTACCCTTAACGGTTTCTACTTCGATAAGAACGAGAAGCTAGTCTTTATAAAGTAGGTCTATAGCTATCTCTACGAGTATATTAACCGGTAGGTAATACTTTAGGATTAGTAGATTAGCGCTATCTACGGGTTTACTTAGAACCTCGCTACGAATACTATCTAAGACAACTTCCTAGATCTTTAAGAGTATGTTAATACTATAAAGGATCGCTACCGGAAGTAGCGTACGTTCCTAACGAAGCTCGAGAGTAAGCTATAGTTCGCTAACGAGATAACCTATCCGTATATCCTCGAGATCTACTAGTCCTCGGCCTTAAGCTAGAGTACTAATAGTATCCTCGTCCTCTATAGAGATATTACTCCCGACTAGTTCTACCGCGCTATTAGTAGGACTATCCTTAATAGGATTATTAGCGACGATCTAAAACCGTTCGTTATCGCTAAGGTATATATTAAGACTACGGACATCTCCTCGATCTAGTCTAAGATTAAGGCCTCGTTATAGAAGGAGGATCTATTTATACGGCCGATCGAGGAGAATCTAGTACGTAAGGTAGAGAGGGTATTTATACGTAAGTCGAACGGTCCGAGCGAGACGCTATAGATCCGTCTTCTACTAGATAGTACGCTAAGGGGCTATCTATAGAATGTGTAGCTAGACGTAATATACGTTCCGAGGCTTACGCTTTAGTAGTAGGAAGAGAGAGAGAGGAGACGCCGCTAGAGGAGATAGAACTACCGGCTAGTAGTAAGGAGGTACTTCGGAAGGAGTAGGCTTTAGTAGATAAGAGGAAGAGGAAGGAGTAAGAGGCGCTTACGGTATTAGATACTAAGGTAGCGAGGTAGATTGTAGCTTAGCTCGAAGCCGACTATAGTAGAGAGGTATTTAACCCCCGTAACCGCGCTCTTCGTAATACTCGTACTAGGTAAGGGCCTAGTATAGCGCTAGCCGGAGTAGGAGATAGCGAAGATAGCGAAGGTATAGTAAATAAAGATAATAAGGATACGGCGGATAAGGATACGCCGGAGACTACTAGCGTAGATAGCGAGGCGGATATCGAGCGGGGTAGTAAGAAGAGGAAGAGGCGCTATAGCTAGAGCGTTACGGATATAGATACTAAGGATATAGAAATAGACGACTAAGGTACTATTAGTAGAGAGTATAAGGGTATAACTATCCCTAGTAGTAAGAAGAAGTATACTTACGGTAAAGGTAACTATAAGAAGGCAATCCTAGTAGCTATCCGGACGAGCTTAAACGGCGATCCTACGCGTATCTAAGGCGTAGAGCTATAGGACGTTATAAACCTTATCTATAGACTTAGTACTACGATAGCGGAGGGTAGGTACTACTACTACAACTATCTCCTACTTACTATAGACAAGGTTAGCTTATATAAGCGTAATAAGAACGAGTAAGACCTTATCGACTTTATCTATATATACGCTAGTAAAGGCAACAAGCTCGCTAACTAGCTAGCGTCGGATAAGGCGTACGAGCTTATTAAGTACCTCGCCCGCGCCCCTAACCCCTTCGACTAGTAGAAGCTCGCTAAGTATATACCGTATAAGGAAGAGACTTATCGCTACGAGCTTACCGAGGAGCGTACGAAGGCGCTTATCGACGAGATCTATCCTAAGCTCTAGGACAAGTAGTACGCGGAAGGAGATATCGTCTCTAGTATATTTAAGTAGTAGGTAAGCTCCGGCCTACTCGATATATTCTTAGAAGAGATAGATATATACCGTTACTACTACTATCTACTACCTAGCGACTCTAATATCGGCTAGCTTCGTAACTACTACTATTCCGTCTTCTAGTAGTATATACGTATAGACCCTCGGTACTACGAGGAGACAGCTTGTCTACGTCTAGACTATAATACTACGCTTATCTCGTACCCGTACTACTATAAGTACACTCTAAAGGACTAATCGACCTTCTTCCGTTATATCGACCTCAATATCGAGACTCTCTTTACCGACAACTCGATAACTAACGTTATCTAGGGCTCCGTCTCCTTAACTTAAGAGAACGAGGAGAACTATACTAAGATTATCCCGAAGCTATACAACTAGTTTAGTAAGTACTAGAGCGATATTAGGGATCGTAACGTGTAGCTAAAGGGCGGTTATATAAACGCTATCTCTAACGAGTACTTTATAGTAGAAGACGCTAAGAAGTATAAGACTAACTAGCGTAAGGATATATATAGTCCTAGCGATATACGTATCTCTTACCTATAGCTACCGTATAGATCTACCGGCCCGTCTACTAGTAAGCGTATTATAGGCCTACTATAGTTTATTAGTATTCGTATAGATAGTAAGTCGCTCGATAACCTTAACGCCGGATCTATTAAGGCGATATCCTCTACGTATCGTACTCTCTTAGTAGGACTAAGTATACTATCTAGTAAGCCGAACGTCTACGGCGTACCGTCTAAGCCTTTCGCTACTACTACGTAGGTTAATACTAACTACTTCCTTCCTAGTACTCTTGTCGGCCGCTTTACCTTCGATAATATCGCCGTTAAGGAGGAGTAGGAGTTACTATTTAGCGAGGACCGGAATACGCGTAAGGCCTATATTAAGGCTATACGCGACGATATTATCCGTAATACTAAGAAGGCGTAGGCTCGTATAAAGATAGTAGAGTAGAGGATCTTCTAGGAGAAGTCGTACTTCGTATATAAGGCTACTCGCGACGTAGCTCTCGCGACTAGTTAAGCGACTAAGGATACTTCTATAGAGGATACTATTACCGCTAGCGCTAAAGAGAAGGCTAAGGAGTTAAAGGAAGATACTAAGAGGGCTAGAGAGGAGGAGCTTAGTAAAGGTAGTAACGAGAGTATAGATAAGGATAAGGTTAGTACGCTTAGTAATAAGGACGTATTACGTAAGGAGAATAAGTACTATCCGTAAGACTAGCTATAGAGTAGTCTTACGGTATAGAACGCTTAAGTAGTAGGAGTATAATATATAGGAGTATAGGTATAGGTATAGATATAGTAATAGAGTTTTGTCCTCTATTACTTGACTCGTTACTAGCTTAGCTACTTAGTTGTTTTCTTATATAAATACTAGCGTGTAGCGTTTCGGTAAGATATCTAGGATAGACATAGAAAGAATAGCTAGTATATTATCGTACTAGGGGTTATATTATATAACGCCGCTAGAGCTATAGTATACTCGTAGTCGTCTAGTCTTAGATAAGATAAGATAGCGATAGCTACTACCTACGTACCTTAACTACTACTATACCTTATAATACCTCGTTACCTTCGCCTCTTATCCTTCGTAATATAGCCCTCTCGTCTCGTCCGGCTAGTAGTATAGTACGTAGTAAGAACGACTACTATACGACTATATATACGGACAGTACGTCGATAGTACGTAAAGGTAAAGAGTAGATACCTAAGGTACTTACGCGTACTTAGTACGTACTCGAGTACTTTAACTCGCGTACGCTCCTTACTAGTTAGTTTATTATAGATAATTAATAATCTTAAAGCTTCTATTACGTACCTATACCTAAGACCTATATTAAGTATAGTTATCTTTTAGAGACTTCTACTATAGTAATATCTTATAGAGCTTAAGATCTAGCTCGTTCTTAATAGTAAGCGCCTCTTTC
Organism: Neocatenulostroma microsporum; assembly: GCA_022814695.1. Lineage (NCBI taxonomy): Eukaryota > Fungi > Ascomycota > Dothideomycetes > Mycosphaerellales > Teratosphaeriaceae > Neocatenulostroma > Neocatenulostroma microsporum. Next base: position 3,922 of record JAKLLW010000677.1, read on the forward strand.
TTTATCTTCTTATACTAAAGTATAGTAGTAGTAGCGCTATATAGATAATAGTTATTAGCGCTATTTAGCTTATAGAGTAGTACCTAGTAGATATTCTCTTTAATTATATAACTCTAAGAGTAACTACTATTATAGTAAGCTTACTTTATAAGTAAGTAGATAGAAGAGTTCTTTATAGCTACTATCTTAGTAGTAATAGGCTTAGAGTTTACTAGCTACTTACTAGTAGTACCTCTCTTCTCTATAATTAAATAGAGTAGTAGTTATTTAAGATAATAGTATACTAATAGTAGTAGTCTCTAGCTTTACTATAAAGTCTAAGTTAATATATAATATCTTACTTAAATAAAGTTTCTTCTACTACTATAGTAATTAAGGTCTTACTAGTAAACCTTATTCTTATTAATATTCTTATCGATCTAGTTATACTAATCTACTAACTAAGCTAACTAAGTACTACTTACTTAAGTAGTTAAAATAACGTACTAAGGTATATTATATCTAGTACCTTTCTTTAGCTTAATCTTCTTAAGAACCTTATAGGCCTAGTACCTTCTATTCTTCTATTATAACCTTTATCTACTCGAGCTTTTATAAACTTCTTCTTAATAGTAGTAAGGGTCTCTTTACTCTTTACTATAGTAGTATTAGTAATACTCTACTTACTCTAATAGTTAAGCTATAGCTTCTTTAGATTCTCCTATTTATTAAGATAGAAGAAGATTGTTATTACGATAGTACTAGTCTTATAGGCTAGTATATTAAATAAGGTTATTACTAATAAAGTTTAAGTTATAGTACTACTAGAATAAGTTAGTAAAGTAGGTACTACTATAGTAGTAGTAACTAGATAATTATATATAGTTATAATATTAATAGTACTTTAATTACTACTCTTATTTCCTTTTATACTACTAATAGTAGTAGGCTTCTACTAATAGTTACTTTATATTTACTCTTCTTCTTTAGTAGTAGAACCTTCTTTATTAGTAGTAGAGTAATTAGGTAATCGAGCGAGTTAATCTTCTTCTAGCTAGTATTACTATATATTAAGCGTTCTACTATTAGTTAAGAGTACGCTTAAGAGTATAATAATTTAAGACTTTACTAGTAAGGTATACTAGTTAAGAGTAAGACTAAGAATAAGACTATGATACTAGTATTTACTCGAAAGGTATAGGCTCTTAGCAGCGGCTACGGCCGCTTTACAAGGATCAGACGGAGCGCGCCGAGTCGCAAGCGTTTTGACTGATAGTACGTGCCGCCGAAGCACCCCGCACGGCCTGCATCCAGCATCCACGAGAGCGAACCTTGATAGTACGCTGACGCTCCTCCTCGAAGAAGCGAGGTCCCTCGCAATCCCCCGAGGCACCTTGCGGAGGCAAGCTAGGAAGCGTAATCGACTCCTTTCGTCACTGGGAAGGTCCCAGTCCTCTACGTGGAATGAGAGGAACAGTGGCGCCACCTAGCCCGCTGCGAGTCTCGCAAGCCCAAATTGGCAGTCACGGTAACACAAGCCATGAGGAGATTGATGCAGCCAAGGCGAAAGCACCGCAAAAGACCTTCAGCCATGCCGACTCAGCTTTTGCGATCTGGACTACAATATCAACTTTCCCGAGCGCCCTACCCATGACCTCGCTTACACAACTCACGACTTCGAGCACTCGCAGAGAGGTGTCAAGCGCACGAACAGCGGCCTCAGCCTGCGTATCAGCCTACGAAGGTCGACATGAACCAGCTGCAGCCACCGGAACGCGGCGCAGCAGTCGGACTGTCCTGGGATGGCATGGAGCAGCAGCTTGGCAAAATCGAATCATGACTGATGACACGGATTGCCGGCGTTTGGCCAAGCTACGGTGGATATAGCTTATTTACTACGAGATCGTACTATTCTGCGGCGCCTCGGGCGAGCCGAAGGCTTAGACGGGTAAGGCGGCTAAGAGTTCTTAGCTTTCACAAGCAATGCGCAGAATATGGACCTCTGAGGACCACCGAGACTTTGTGAGACATCCGCTAACTCGGCATGGACAGTTTTCCAGTGACGGTGGAATTGTTCGTACGAGACGTGTGGGACTCTTTTGCTCTTATGCTTCGTCACGCCAAAAACGAGGGCACGAGGCTTTTCGTACTCCTCACTTGTTGCTACTGACTTGCCCGTTTCGTTCAGGCTTTCACGAACTCTGCGGAAACTCAATGCATGCCGCAGGCGCTTGAACGAACTCTGTCCCCGCGCGGTCGGCAACCCGGGGGTCCCCATCCAACGGTGGCGGCAACGGCAGCTAGCAGGTTTGTCCTCCACCACACTCCAATCTTCAAGCACACTATGACTTGAAACCATAACATCTCGCCGTAAGAGGCTCCTCGACGCTTGCTCCGGGACAGGAGCACGTAGTCGTAATACCAAAGGATGGATGGAAACAGTGTTAGGAGTCGCTCTGTATCCAATGCGTTGAACGGGTATAGACTATAGAGTGCTTTTTGTGCATGTACTTGATCGCATACCAACATCGCTAGGATCACAGAGCAGGAAGGTGAGGCCAATCACCGCCGCACGATGCACCGCGGAAGACGTTTAGCAATGCCGACTAAGCTCTTGTAATCTAGACTGCAGTGTCTTTTACTTTTATGCACTTGATCGCATACCAACATCGCCAGGATCACAGAGCAGGAAGGTGAGGCCAATTACCGCCGCACGATGCACCGCGGAAGACGTTTGGCAACGCCGACTAAGCTCTTGTAGTCTAGACTGCAATGTCTTTTACTTTTATGCACTTGATCGCATACCAACATCGCTAGGATCACAGAGCAGGAAGGTAAGAGGCCAATTACCGCCGCACGATGCACCGCGGAAGACGTTTAGCAATGCCGACTAAGCTCTTGTAGTCTAGACTGCAATGTCTTTTACTTTTATGCACTTGATCGCATACCAACATCGCTAGGATCACAGAGCAGGAAGGTAAGAGGCCAATTACCGCCGCGCGATGCACCGCGGAGCTCACATTAGGCAGGGACAATGAAAATCCAGGGAGCCGTGGCTGAGGCAGACTGATCCAGCGTGTCGTCAACGAGGCTTTAAAGCCCAGCATATGTACTTCTCGGACGCATCACTGTTGTGTAGTCTTGTATCCTCACATCGATTCATTCAGAAAGTACAACTCCGAGATCTTCTCCAATGTTTCATCATGGTAAAACTCACTGGTACCATCACAGCCGTCTCCGTCCTCTCGGGAGGACTTTGGGCATTGTGCGCCAGCACATTCGCCACTAAAGGCTGGACAGCACCTGCATGTATCGCCGCTGGTTTCTCTTCCACTGTCGGTCTGGTCCTGGGCATTGTTCAAGACAAAACCGAAGGCCATACTAAGGAGGGCGGCAATAATCCCGACAAGACCAACAAAGTCCGTGATGCTGCCCGATGGCACAGAATTCATGATGACGGATGGCTCGAGAACTACGATGGCCGGCTCTACGAGCTCTACGGTACCAATGAAACGCACAACATTGTCGACCTCAGCAATGGGTACCACCACACTGTCAGTATGAAGGGCGAAAACGTCGTGGTGAAGACGGACTTCACCCAAAAGGGTGCCCTCTGCAGCTCTAGTGCCGAGGGTGAAGATGAGAGCCTCGGCCAGCTCCGTCGTCGCCGTATGGGAGGATTTCTGGAACGTCGTTTGACCAAGAAGCAGAAGCGGAACGAGCTTACGGATGCCACATTATATGCCCAGAAGATAGGCTCAGTGACCAGCACAGACACAAAGAGGCACGAGAACCAACTCGGTCGCGACATTGCCAACCAGGCCTACAAGCTTGGAACGTGGTGCATGTCCATTCACAAAGGCGGTGCCAACGCCCAGGTTATCGCTGACATGGGTATCACTCTTGGTGGCCAAGGTTATGATCCCACAGAGATTGAGCCGCCGTGCCGTGGTTGACATGCGCAAAGCATTGACTGGAGAGGTTCAGGGGAGCCTGGTCCCGCTGAGCATCTGCGAAACGAAGGGTCTAAGGCAGCGGAGGGTTAGGTCAAATGAGGGAGAGGTACATGCTCGGCTACGCGTATGCCACACTCGTTTCGGAACGCTAGAGGCAGCTGGTTGTTGAAAGTGCTCTCCCAGCCACTGGTTTCTTATGTTACAGTTACCTGACCTTAGTCACTCATTGTATATAACCAGATGGAACCCCATCTCAGATAGTTCACCAATACAACAACATGGTGCACAGACCTACTTTCACTACGGGTAACATGTAGCTTATATAGACGCTTTATATATAATTCCGTGGCTTCCAGAGGGCGCAGTAACCTACGCTTTGCGGCTTTGCCATGTTATCGTTCGCAATGAACCTACGGGCTAAACCGTTCTCGCACAGCCATGTCCTACCACCGTTGGCTGGAACATCTATAAAGCAATAGTTGTCAAAGCAGTGCCCGACGAACTAAGGAAATGGCGGTACCAATCGTTATAATACTGCCACCTTAACTTCCTCTTTGGCGTAGTGTCGATTGCGGATTGCGACCTGACCTCGGAAACGATGAAGTTATCGCCTATCCACCTTCCTCTTTCTGGATCGATCCGCTCTTCTCCGCTATATATATCAGCGATCTTGTTCTAAACCTTCGGACAGAATTGGTCGTAACGGATCTGGCGATAGTGAGGCATGTGCAAGTATTCGTCCTACTATAGTACAGTGCCTTAATAAGAAGCGGCGGCTACGCTCTCAATAGCTACAAATATCTAGCTCTAGAAGCGTGCGCGTCGGCTAAGGTCGAAGAGCTTAACACTATAGTATTAAAGTGTCTAGCTATAGAAGGTAAACATATTAGACAGTAGTAACGGCTACTAAGCGACTAAGCCGTTCTAAACGTTTTCGATTAAATATATAAGGTATTCTAGCTGCCGCGAGATATATCTCGCGTACGTTTTAGCTATAGCTTGCGGTAGACTAATAATCTAGAGTCCGGTCCTACGCTACTATTAAATAAGGCTACTTATATCCCGTCTTAAAGGGACAAAGGGGGTAGCAAGCCCTATAGATGGGCTATATGTAGCCCTCCTCCCACCTGTATAGGAGGGTATGCACAATCTTCAACAGCCACCCGGACTGGATGTTTTCGCCGGCAATGATGGCCTGCGGATCGAAGTCAGACGAGCCGTATACGTACACGCCCTTCATTACGATTCCATGCCTGGAAAGCGCGAGCGAAACAAATGGGCCGCCATCGGACGGTGTCTGCAGAACAAACCGCCATGGCTCATCGAGTAGTGCTGCACAGGCGCCTGATCGATTCTTGGCGAGCCGGAAATACACATCTGGACCCCAGAGCGTATGCTCCAAGGTCTCCTGGGCGAACTGGTGAGGCGCATGCTTGGGCTTGATTGTTGGGTCCAGTAGTGTCAAGAGCTTGATCGCTGGAGCTTCCGCGCTGGATGGGTGGGAGGTGAACCACTCATGTGCGATGCTGGCTTCGAGTGCGGTGGCTGTGGAAAGGGGATCTTGTATTGGGGAGAGATCTGATACATCGGTACAGTTGATGTCGATGCCTTCCAGCTTTGGAGTGCTCATACCAGCGTCTGGTTCCATGTTGACCATGTGATGTCTGCCGCCGTCTTCATAGCCGGCTCGATGCAATGCCAGCAATCAGTAGCATAAACCCCGATTCGACCGTTTCAGTTGTGCTCGCAGGTGGTGTTTGGACATCGTCCGACGTCTGTGAGCTTTTCGCCCCTGTCTTTCAGCCTCACTTCGGCAACGCCGGCCAATCTCTGCAGCATCCCGTCTGGATCGGTCCGAGACTGCACGTGAGCGCTTTCATTCCGATGCAGATTGCCGAGCAAAAAGTGGGATGTGCTAAGCATGACAATTGCTTGATCACAGCACCACAGTCCCGCTATACCATTGCCAACTAGCTTCGAAACGTTTCGAGCTGTTCAGTAGTGCGGTATAAGTACCCTCAATCTTTCTCTTCGGTGTGCTTTCATGTCTTCAAAAGAGCCACAGCAGCAGGCGAACACACCACCACAGTCTACTTTCCCACTCAAGACAGCAGCAACTTTCGTAGCACTCATAGCAGTCGTCCTGGCTTTCTACAGTCCATTGCGGACGGCTCTTTTCAGGCAGCTTCCTAAGCTATCCTCGCAATCGCCAGCAGCAGCTAGCATATCGAAGCGGACGATGGCTACCAACGGCACCACTTTCGGCCCAGAGCGCCCGCCCAAGCTCAACATTACGAAAAGACCTTGGAACGAACGTGGCCACGCAGACCACGGCTGGCTCTACACATTCCACACTTTCTCATTCGCGAGCTACTATGATCCGGAATACCAGGACTTTGGCCCTCTGAGGGTGATCAACGAAGATAGGGTTGAGAAAGGCACGGGCTTCGGTACACATTCCCATGCCGAATTCTTGATATGGAGCTACATCGTGAACGGCGAGCTGGAGCACAAGGATAGCATGGGCAACTTGGAGAACTTGAGGAGAGGGGAGGTGCAATTTACGAGTGCTGGGACGGGTATAAGACATTCGGAGTACAACAGGAATCGGAAAGAGGATGTCCACTTCTTGCAGGTACGTTCTGGGTGTGTCATGATGCCTAAGGAATAGTTGATACTAATATTGGACCCGCAGATCTGGGCGAAACCGAACGTTAAGGGCCTATCACCAAGCTACAAGACGCGCAAGTACACCGACGAGATGAAGCAAGACAAGCTCCTCCGCATCATGGAGTCCGTCGACCGCCACAACGGCAAAGATGAAGAGGCCCAGCCGATACCTATGCATGCTGATCTTACCATGAGCGCTTCTATCTTGTCTCCGGGCAAGAAAGTCACGCACGAGCTCGTCAAGGACGGCGGGAGAAATGTATACTTGCATCTGGTCATGAGCGATCGGACACAACCGAAGACTGGAGGCGCGAAGATCAAGATTGGTAATGTCGAGCTTGGTGAGGGTGATGGTGCGTTTGTGACGGGTGCAAAGGGTCCGGGTAAGGTTGAGGTGGAGAGTGTAGGTGATAAGGCTGCCGAGTTCCTGCTTTTTGATATGGGACAGTGATTGTCATGGCGGTATGCTCTTACGAGCAGACTGCGTTGTATGTAGTATATCAGCGTTGAAGCGTGTATGAGGGTATGGCTTGAATGGACAGTATGTGCTACGACATGCTTATCGACTTTTGGGCTAACGCTTCGACGTAGGCCTGCCGCTTTTGCCGTGGTAAATCTCATAGGATTTGATGTCGTTCAAAGTTGTCACCACATCACGTACACATCACGCTTACAATTATTTGAGCAGCTCAGGGAAGTCAGAGGTGCCGTGTTCCCGGACTATGGTAGGTCTGAAACGCCCACGCAGTCCGGTCACCCAGGCTTTTTTCCCATCGCAGAATATTTCTCATATCTACACTTATACTTCATCAGGCACTCCTGTCACGGACAGTAAACATGGTCGACATCGACTCACTAACAGCTGCTTTTCGTAAATGCTTCGCTACGAAACTCAAGAAAGCGAAGGAAACCAAGGAAGCAGAGGCACCCAAGGAAGCGAAGGCGCCCAAGCACTACGAGTGTGCATATTGCTGGGAGACCAAGCCCAAAGTCGACTTTCAATACCGCCATTCCATACCAAGAGCCTGTCGCGGGCACCTCTACCGCCGGGTCTGCCGATCCTGCATCTCTCGAGCCTTGACAGCACAGCTAGACAGCCGTCACTTCAGCGAACTGGGCTGTCCCTCATGCAACACCCCTTGGCTTGGGTTGTTCCACAAGTTCAACATGTCGAAGGCCACCTGGGAAAGCTACTGCCGGCTCAGGGAAACGCAGTTACCGTGGAGGTATGTTCCGCCCGACCTGGAGAGCTTGGAGACGTTGATCAGTCAGGACTCGAGATTGTGTCCCAGGTGTGGGAAGCTCTTCCAGCGCACGCATGGGTGCGATTATATGGCTTGCGGGCATTGTCGCCGGACGTTCATCATCCATAACGCTATTACGTTAAGGGAGGCGCATAATAGGCATCTAAGTGGGTTGAGAGTCAGTGGTGGAGGCTAAGGTGTGATGGACATCCGGTACCCAGTCCTGTTCGGCTGCCCGGAGTGAGTGTTTACTCCAGTACCAGGAGATCCTGGCCAAGACTGATTGGAAGGGACTCCAGTGCTTTATAGGAGCAGTGTCTCGCGCGGTATAGATGCGTCGCGGCACGACGGTCTTGAGTGCGGTCGTCGGACTGCGACGGACGCGTAAACAAGACATACCCGGAGCCTGTCAGAGTGTGACGCTAGGTGTGTGGCCACTGGCATTACTCCTTCGTGATGAAGAGAGCTTTCATGCCCAGGAGGTGCGTTGGTGGTGTATGCTTCGACTACAAGACATGATTGTGCGCTGAAGCCCAAGCACTCCTAGACCGTAGCCTTTGTCGCGGCACTCTTGTCTTAACGCAATGACATGTAGTTTGCTTCAACGCAAAGCTGCCAGTGGCATGAGAGCAACGCTCATATCACCCCTGGGGATGCCCAAACTCTTCTGGTACACGGCGCGAGAACGTTCCAGCAGCAATTCGGAGATAACCCAAATGGCCTGGCGATTCAAGTTCTGTGGACCCGGCGAGGGAGTTGTTGAGCGGAACAGAATGGTCTGCGAACCACGGTATGTTTACCCTCGAAGTCGTTGTACCGAACTTGTAGCTGACGGATCTCCAGGCCGACCTGGCCAGATTGAAGTCAGAGCTGGGTATCATGCCGGACACGACGCTGTACTTTCACCAGAATGATGAGCAATGCTGGATCAGACGGCCGGTCGACGACTTGCTCTGCAAATGGCCTCCCGAGAAACTCGGCGAACGCATTGTGTCTTTGCATGCAGTGTCGCGGCCTGTGTCACGATCAATACCTCCACAGACTCTGAATCCACCAAATGAGAGCCATGCCATTGAGGGAGCAGGACATGAGCCACAAGAAGCGACGTTACCGAACCCGGATGACCACGAGGCCTCATCGCTGGGCGAGCTCTCGACCATCCCACTGAACATCACACTAATAGTGGCCAACGACGATGTTACCTTAGTGGCGCCGGAACTGCTGTCACCGTTCAAGCTAACCACGTCTCTGAACTACAGCTTCGATGTCGTGCGCGACGAAGTCAAGCGTAAGCTTGTGCGCCGACTGAGCAGACTTGAGGGGGGTGCCGATGCTCTCTCACAAGTCCATATGCAGATCTGTTTTGGGCTCAGCGTTCAGTTGGAAGACTGGAAAGCACGAATAGCACGGGAGGTATATCTGAACGACCTCACATTCGGTGGTCGGATTGACACCCTTGCGGATGCGCTGGCCCACGCAGATGCTCCCAGCGACCGCTTGGATGTGTCTGCGCACATTGAAGTGCTTCCCAGTCATCTGGAAGAGGCCAAACCTCAACAAAAGCCTCGCAGCAAACGACGGAAGCAAGAGCACCACCCTCCTGAGGTCGACACGCTCGTCCATGCAACAGACAAAAATGACCCGTGTGTGTATATTCGTATTGGCAGCCAGAAGAACATCGTTCCCAAGAAAGACGATGTCAAGGCGGAGTTCCCACTGGTGGCGAAAGTCGTCACAAGGAAGGATGGCGACAAAGCAGTGACGCTTCATGCTGTCGATTGCTGGGTCTTCGGTGATCGATGCCTTGGCGACCTGTGCGGCTCACCCACCGTCAACTGTGCAAATAGCTTTCTCTGGTCCGGGCGTTACAAGGGCGTGAAATCCGAAGCAGATCTGAAAAGCCTGATCCTCAGAACTGTGCCCGGCGATCCTCGCATGCCATTCCTACCACCGATCACATTCAACAGGTTCCAGCCGACTCTTACTACGCCAAACATGGGCGCAGAGCTAGGCAAGGATAACAAAGGCGAGGCTAGAACGCTGGTAGCCGCTGTTCGCTTCTTCCACCATCTTGAGGCGGCAGCAGCACAGCGCCTCGAATTCAAGGACAACCACCAGATCCTTGCGGACGATAGCGACACCAGCGGCACCGTGACGAAATCCATCCAAAGTCATCTGCGAGGGAGAAACGGCACTAAGGCTCTTTACAAAGATCCGCTCAAGGAGACGTGGAGGCTGGAGTTGTGGGTGATGCCTCAGAAACCTGCTCCTCAGAAGATGTTTCGGTTTTCGCCAGATTTTCAGAACGCGGCTATGTTGCTTACGAACTTCCTCAGCCAGGCGGAAGTAGATGGGGGAGACCGAACGCTGTACGTGGAGGCTCATATCTGGTCGGAGAAGCCATGAGCAATGCTGGGGATGTCGCTTACAGGGTCGTCAAAGGATTGGATTCTGGTGCTTTCCATCATTGTGCAGAATGGTTGCTTTGTGGTCATGTAGATGAGTAGATGCTTTAAATGCCCATCAGAGCTTGTGCTCCCGCGTCAACTTCCAAATCGACAGACATCCAGATGCCTCGTCAGCTGCAGGGCCTTGGTTATCGCCTGTGCGGTTCGTACGAAACGCTGGACATACATCCCCTTGACGACTTCCTCGCTTGTGACCAGCAATCAGGTACAAATGTTCAAGACCGCCAAATCCGCATGCTACGTCGAAATTACTTGGACCACAGGACCACCATTCTGCTCTGGCACTTCCCCAAAGAGAGTTGCGATATCCAACGGCCATGGGAGGATCTGTTCTCGCTGTTTGGGGCGGAGGAACTGAAGGGAAAGGCTATATGTCTCCATCCAAGACAGAAGGAGGCACAGGCTGGGGGGGCCAGTTCAGGTGATGCTGTGAAGCAGTCGACACAGGGGCCGCAGGGCGAGAAGGCTGGAGGCGCTGGGCATTTACCACAGCCTGGTGTAGCACAGTTGACCACTGCAGCGCCACGAGATGTGGGGAGTGGTCGAAGGGACACGCTGCGGTCAGCAAAGGAGAATGCAGAAGGGGGACGGTCATAGTGCGTGCCGTAGAGAAACGAGAATGTCTGTACCCGGGCTTAGGGAAGTCAACGTTCTGAAGCTTCATGCTACGAACACTTGAGTAGTGCCTTGAGGCTGCCGTCAGCGCTCGTAGAAGGCCATGACTTCAGACAATGTGCTCCACGCGGCAGCCTAAACTGCCTTGACTGCCTGAACATCATCCTGCTCGGCAGTGCTCGCTTCTGTGACGGGTTTCCAAGCGTCTTTTCAGCCTCCCAACGATGAGATTCGGTAAGTGGCGAAAGCCAAAGTTCAAGAGAAATTAACGCACAGACCACTCAAGGCATCAACTCCTGATCTACAACACGACCATCGTTTTCTTCATCCCGCTCCCCTTCCATCCTCTTCCTGACCCAATCTTTGACAGTCCCTTGCTGATCCGACCTGAGAAATGAGGCGTTGTTGACCGAGAACTAGCGAGACGTCACATCATAGCTCACCAAGACCAGCACAATGCACATCCTGGATCTGCCCGAGGAATTACTCGAACTATGCCTCTGCGATACAGACACCCAAACTCTCCGAAACGTACGCTTGACCATCAAGCAACTTCTCCCTTCCGCCACAAATCAACTGTTCAACCACATATACGTCTTCCCATCCGGCTTCAGCCCAGAGAAAGCGCAGAATGTACTAAACCATCCGATTCTGAGACTTTTGGTCAAGACAGTGACATTCGATTTCTCTGACGCAAACGCCGAGGAGCTGAATCGTGCCGACAGTTATCCCGAGGCCGACTCTTCTTCTTCTGTGGCAGATAGTGAGGGAGACGACTACCGGCTAGATCAAGATGTCGATGCTATTCTGCTCAACGTGAGCCGGTTTCCCAACCTGCAGAGAGTGGAGCTCAAGCACGATGACGAGGTAGCTGGGCCGGAAAACGAAGATGCGCCTTGGGGTCCGAAGGAAGTCATGCAGCCGCTTGAATGGCGGGACATGATCCTACGGAAACTCATTACATCGCTTAATCACCGAGAACATACCGCGAATAAGGTCAGCAGCCTGTCGATTGATAACTTGCAAGACAATCCGTTTCGGGAGATCGTAGAGTCCGATGACTTCAAGGCTGTTCTGTCGAGACTGGACACGCTGGAGCTACAAGTAGCCACCGAAGAAGACGATGCTGCACCGGAGACCACGCTGGACATCGAGGAAGCACATACGTTCTTCGGCAGGCATCTAAAGCAGTACTGGCTGGAACCGGTAGCAAGTCGTCTCACGAGCCTAAAACTGTACGGATATCAGACCTATTGGGGCTACCTACCCTTCTGCGACTTCCGAGACGTTCACTTCCCGCGATTGAAGAGCCTTGCGCTTGGAAATTATACCTTTACGCACGATTGGCAGCTCGAGTGGATACTCTCCCACTCCGACACTCTTCAAAGTCTGATCTTGGACGACTGCCCGATTGTATATGCTTGCAATTTCTGCAAGCCTTGTCGTGCCGACCGCATGCCACCGACGTACAAAGAGTACGTTGACGCCGCGTACACAGATGGTCCAGAGAGCATATGGCAATACGAGGCCCGCTGGTATGACTACTTCCACCGTATCAACGAAGGTCTCCCGAAGCTGAAGCACTTCGCATGCGGGCACGGGACTTGGGACGACCGGACCGCATTCCAAAACGCGGAATCACTGGTAGCCGATCTAGCTCTCCAGAGATACATCCTCCATGACGGCGGCACTGGACCTAGTCCGTGGATCGAGCCGGTGTCTAATGCGCAGCTCGATGAATGTGGAGATCTCCAGGGATACGACGTTGAGTACGATTGCTGCTGGGAGGGTCACCCGCGTTATCCTAGGTGCGAGAGGGAGGATAAGAAAGCATTGGAGGAGCTACTGCAGGCCATCGCTAAACGAGGCTGAGGGTCAGTAGATTGTCTTATCGCCAGCCCGGGCTCTCCACGGAGACGACGATGCGACCGGCCACTGGGTCGTATGCTGGACACAAGAAATCCAGAACGAGTTGCGGAGAATCCGCAGATGAAGAAGAGCATTCTCTACAACAGTCCATAATCCCAAGCTCCTATGCTCCTATCCAGCTGCTGCTGCAGCGTTTCCAAATCTTGGGATAGTCGCACATCTACCCTTGCCTGAACCTCTTCGCCGGCTCACGATCCCTCACCTTCGCCGCATGAGCATGATTCACTGTCACACAACCAATGGCCCTCTCGGCATCTCCTCGCATAGCACAGCGATCCCAAACAAATCCACTGGTATAGCGAGGCACTCGAGGGTCGTCGTCAAGTTCGTCCATCAGTGTGGAATGAGGGCCTTGACCGAGTTCGGATCGACCGACTTAGACGGACTTAGTGATCGAGATGGCGCCGTCTTGTGCCTAAGGCGACAGGTGCAGTGATTAGCAGGTGTCTGAGTGAGTTTTTGGTAGCATACGTACTGCGACCTTAACTGGAGCCATCTTGTCGCCGACGGCGGCAAGCACGTATATCAGAATTCTTGTCCGTGGAGGCGGACCAGAATCAGATCCCTGAGTCTACATCGCCATCGATGATCTTTTTGGCCTACGCACTGATATGAACACTGGTAGATGGAGAAGAGCAGTCGTATCAGTTGAAAAAATCGAAGCCACACTTTTCGACGTCGTACTCCTTATCACAGTGAGTCGCAGATCCCCAACCGCTCGTTCCTTGCCTCGGCGCCGCACGGATTCTGTGGGTGAGGCGTGGTTGGGTTGTAACAGTTGGGAATCCTTGGAGTCGGTGTATATGATACATAGTATACGTACATACCCCTCAACCACCAGCACCGGCAGCAACTTCACTCTCCCCTCTTCCCGCCACGCCATCATCCCGCTCATCCTCACCCCCCTGCTTCCCCGCCATAGCCTTCTCCCACCCCTCCTCAACATTCTTCCTAACCCACTTCCCCTTCGCCTCCCAGCCCTCCACACTCCCCGCATTGTCCTCCCCCGCCTGCAAAACATCCCAACACCTCCCATCCCCCACCTTGGCCAATTGTATCGCGAGCCTCTCAATGGTGCCAAATCTCGGCATCCATCCTAGTGAGGTAGACGAGTCGGCTCCTATAGCTGTATCGGTGGTGGAGGAAGAAGAGGAGGTATTAGAGACGGCCTGCATATCCGTGAAATGCCTGAACGCCCAATCCAGTAACTCCAAGCCTTTCTCCTTTTGCTTGCTCGCTTCCGCCTGGTCCATGCCGGCAGTGCCGGCAGTGCCGGCAGTTCCAGATAAGGTGATGGCGTGAGCGGCCGCTTGGACGAAGACCAAGATCAATCGGTCGTACGTCAGACTGGTCGGCTTAACCCTCAGCGCCAACAACTCGGACACCAAGAAGCTTGCCTGGCTTTCGTCGGGCGGTGTTGCTGTACGACAGCCACGGAGAAGGAGATTGAACGTCTCGATATTAGCGAAACTCCGCTTGGAGCTGTCGGCCTGGGGAGCGAAGGTGTGGATCTGCTTATACACTTTCAAGGCTTCCGGGAGGTTCTTCTGCTCGACAAAGCATTCGATAATCAGGTTGAGCGCCGCGATAGGGATCTTCCTTCCCTGAGCGTGGAGGTCGCGGAGGTGGGTGAAAGCTTCGCTCGTCTGGGCAGGTTTGTCTCGGAGATACATGTACAGACTCCTCGTCTCTGCTGGTGAAGGATCGGCCATCTTCTCCAGACTCATGATCGAGAGGATGGAGAGCGCGCGTTTGAGATCCGGGGTTGGGGAGGAGAGGTAGCAGTCGATCAACAACTGGTAATGGATAGGAGAGAAAGCTGTCCCGCGATTGGAGAGGTGCGTAAAAACATCCGTCGCCAGAACTGCGTCGCCTGCTTGGGCTGCAGTAGCTAAGACGTTCAGGCAAAGACCGGAGGGGGGGTTGATGTAGCCGGGGTTGACTTGGGAGTTCCAGATTAGGGAGGTGGAGGGGTGGTGGCGGTGAGAGCTGCCGGCGTCGAGGAGGAAGTACCAGAGGCTGCGGCTTAGGTTTAGCTCGCCGGTGGAGTGGCGGTGGTGCATTAGGCGATAGGCTTCTTCTACTTCGGAGGCGGTGGAGAGCATGTAGACGGCTGTGTCTAGGAGCCAGGCTTGGATTTGGATGCCGCTGCGTTGCATGGCGTCGATTTGGTTCATGCCTTGCTCGAAAAGGCCCTCGCGTAGGTAGCCGGCAGCGACATCGTGAGCTCCGTCTTCGCTTAGTTGGAACCATCTCATCTTCATGTACTCCAGAACATCCGCCCGCACCAAGTGATCAGGATGCACGCTCAGCACTTTGAGCACAGCATGACAGGCCCCCGTATCTGGCTGCAGACCGCCTGCTCGCATCTCCTCCAAGTACTCGATAACCCGCCATGCGCCGCCCTGGTCATGGCTGATATTGCTGAGTATCAGAGCAGAATACAGCGATGCAGTGGGCTTCTCCTTCCGCTCCCTGACGATGTACTCTGCCAGCTCCCAGCATTCTTGCACTTTGCCTCCAATCGCGAGGGCTCGGAGACGGGTGTAGAGGTATGGCGTGGGCTCTTTCAGCAAAGCATCGGTCTGAAGGATCCTCCGCTGGTGCTCTTTGCGAGCGAGGAACTTTGACGTTCGCGCGTGATTTCCTGCAGTGTCTTCTCTCTCCTCATATCTGATCTTGAAGCCTCCCCCATTCTGATCTGGAGTGCTGGTGGTATAACTCTCACCCGGAGTGCTGTGTATATTGCTAGCTTCCGTCTGTGTAGCATATATATTTATATAACGTCGCTGCGCGCGAACCAACGCAGTAGCCTGATGTGATTGTGCGTTCAAGCATTGCAACGCCGGTCGCTTTCGCTGCGTAACGATACGAGAAGTCCGCGTAAGGCTGGCTTGCGTCCACGACGGACACAAGCATTGCCATAGCGGGTCAACGGCAAGTCGAGCGGTGGGCATATCATCTTGTCTTCAAATCGCAAAGAGCATGCAGCCATTGAAGCTCCGAGACCTGGACCGAAGTGCAAGTCTTGATTAGCGATTGGCTCGGCGGCCGCGGGCGCTAGCGCTCAGCCAAATCAAGTGAAGGTACAAATTGCAACGTTCCTAAACCTGTCAAAGACCGCTACCTCACGGCTACACTAGAAGACTTTGCACGTGGGACAGATCCAGATTACACACGTAAAAAGGCATAGAACTATAGACTCCAGCCTCTCCCTCCACGCTAGAACGTACGCACTGCGAGCCACTCCTGAGGCCCCAGACAACATGCTTTCACTCGCCGCCATTGCTTCAGAGTCCAAGGCTGCGGCCCTTGTGACTGATGGGCTTCAGCTGTCCAGAAGACCTTGCACCGGTGAGAAGCCTCAATCTTGAGTGATACCCGCAGTAACACAGCCAAAGGCTATACGAGGCCGTTCCTTCCCAATGCGGTGACTTCCTACTCTACACCGAGCATCGTCACTCGCCACCGGGACTTCGCTTAGTATCGTGACTCCCGCAATCACAACTCCAGCATGCGCCTACCGTGCCATCGGTCGGTTGGTTCAACAGCAACACAATGTTTCCTCACTCCACTCCCGTACCAAACCATGCTTCTCCCAAGCATCCCCTTCACACCCCTCATATCTCCATCAAACAGAAACATCCCCACCAAATAGGCTTAGCCCTCGACTCCTCACCGGTACGCCAGGATGTCTTCACCAATAATCCTACGCTTGAGCTCCGGCAGGAAAAGAAAGCAGGCAGAGAAGTTCGAAGGCATAATGAGTGGCTTTGACGATAAAGAAGAAGATGTGTCGCCTAGCCAGGGAAGAAAGAAGCAAAAAATGAGTGGTGGTAAGACATTACCTGGCCTTGCGACGCCGACCTCCGTTGGATCCAGTGCGCAAGCATCTCCGTCGTCGATGGGTCGCAAGACTAGCGCATCTCAACCGCAAAGTCTTGCTCAGAAGCCACCAAGCCGGCCGGCAGCTGCACAACCCGCGACGCCCAGCACGAGAGCGCCGGCCTCTGCGGCCACGCCGGCCGTGAGCAACCCTCGCGTCAAGAGGGATACCCGCCAGCGCAAACCCGAGAAGTCCACCGAGAAAGCCGTGAAGTTCGCTCCGCAGCCGGCGCAGCCGGCATCAGCACCTGAAACCCAAGATGGACCCACGCACGGCTTCGATCTGCCTCCCTTTACGTCCGATTGCCTCAAGATCTATCAGTGGGACTATCCATATCCGACGGAGTTCACAAACCTCTCCGCTAGCCGTAAGCGCTACAAGGCTAGGCTGGATGCCGCCGACGCCGCCGTCGATTTTGGGGAGGAGATGGACAACTGGGAGGACTTCTCTGGGAATCCTGCTGGGTATAATGGTATGAGTGACATGCATTACGCCATCGCCAGGGTATTTGTCAATCGCGCGAAGCGTGCCTATCGAAGCCAACCGCAGAAATCCTGGAGCCAGTTCGAGAAGGAGGAGATTGTTGTCGATAGCACGAAGAAGGCGCAGGAGCAAGCGAAATGGACTTTAGATCCACGTAAGAAGAGGACTATACTGGACGAGGCGCTTGGTAATGATCGCAGTACGTATATCGGTGTCCAGGACCCGTAAAGGCCGTCTGGGACACCCCAGAATCCTGGTAGCTTTCAGAGACATTTGCTGATTCGTCGTTTTCAGGGCTTGCCGTCTTCGAAGCCATCTCCGAACGCCTCTGTACCGAGATCTGGCTCACGCCGTACCCTGGCCCAGCGATGGACTGGCCGCGGAAGCTGAAAATCCTCGTGACAAAATCGGATACTCCAGGTAAGATGGGAAGCATTACCGCGGACCAGATCGCTGCGCAGGAAATCTTGGACCAAGTGGGTAGGCCTGAGGTGAAAGGGCACGGCCTTGACATCTATGGACTTGAACAACCTCTGTATGGCGATGAGACGAAGGTGCCAGATGGTCTCCAGAGTCTGCTCGCTCATCCTCCGACTCAGGCTATGGATATGGAAAAAATGCGAGCGGCGGGCCCGGCGACAGCGCCAGCAGAATCCTCCCGTCAGGCAAGACAAGGAGGCCCAGCAGCGATGCAGGCAGCATCCTCCCGTCAGGCGAGACAGGCAGGTCCGGCAGTAGCGCAAGCAGCGTTTTCCCGTCAGGCGAGACGAGACCTGCTGAGTTGGCGGAGTGATTTTGTAGGTGGTATTGGCATCCGAGGTGGGAGGACGACGGCTTTGGAGGCCGCAGTTGGTGGTGCGCCGGACTTTGAGACAAGTGATGAAGAGTGAATTCTCGAAAGGCTTCGGCTAGCTCCCTGGACTAGCTTGCGGTACTAAAGTAGCCGTATAGGCCGCTTGTAGTTCACGAACAGTTTGTGCTTGTGAGATCTAGAAGCTGCAACGTGTGTGGTCACCTTGAGTCGTACCGGTCGGACGCCGGTCAATGTAACAGCTGCAGTGTTGTATGAGGTGGAAAGGAAGAAAGGCAGCCTCTTTCGTCGAAAGGCTCGCACTATTATTCATTGCTTTGCGGTCCCAGTGCTTCGCAATTTAACAGGTTGTCCTGTCGCTTGGAAGAACTTCATGGTCTCGAGAGCCATTTTGTGCACTTCTACATCGCTTGGGACGATCCTGTATGTATTCATTCACCTCGCCTGTGTCCAACTTATTGCAAGATGGAGCCTGCGTGCTTCAAGTTGTTCGGGAGGAATGGCTCGTTTTGAAGGCCTGATAGAAGATTCCAGAGGGAGACGGAGGCACGACTCAGGTGAGAGCCATGATGGCAAGTTCCATATAGTCCCGTCACCGAGCAGACTCTGAAGTCCGATATGGTTCGCCATGAACCCATGGTTGTATCGCTTCCATTCCCATCGAGCTCCATCGCATGCCGCCAAACGTGCTCAGTGGCGCTTTACTACTGTGGCTAGTAGAGAGCTTGCCATTGACAGCTGCCAGGGCGCCGCTAGCTAGTACGTAGCGTGCATGCTTTGCGATCGTCCGCTTCGCCATGTTTTCCAACGATGTGTTGTCAATCTCGGCGTCAGCAGAGCGAGAAGACGGTCAAGGACGGTGTCCTCCGTCCTTGTGTGAAGATCTAGAACTCAATGACAAAGCACTATACTACGCGCTAGTCCTCTTTGCGCAAATGCCTTTCCAGCCGATCAAGGAGATCTCCGCAGGGGGGTTGTGTACACAGTACAGCGCGATCCATCCTGATTCCTGCAAGATTCGAGAAGAAAAGCTATAAGCAGATTCGACTAGCATATGCTATGGAGTGGAGTGCTCAAACTCTCCGTATGATGGGCAGAGGGGTAGAAACAGTCTCAAAAGCAAGTGAGGCAACAGATGCAATTTCCTCATTAATGCTTAGCTACTTGCGCCATGCTCGAGACTGCACCTCGGGTGATGAAAAGACCTCGAACGTTCAGTTAAAATTTCCGGGCGGTCATGGAGCGAGGAGGGACACAATAATTGCGTACAGACGTGGCGCTCTTGAGTTGAGCTGCTGATTCCACGAGCCTCATCGTGTTTCCGTGCTGAGAGAGACATCATGCTCCCTCTGCATTCCCAGCTCGTCTGAGCCAGAACGCTTTTGACGCTGCGTCTATACGCTCTATTGCGTACTCGAAAGCCTTACCAAAGGCGCATTCACCAGAGCGCAATGGGATCGAAAGGCACCCATGGTCCCAAACCGGAACATCCACAATTGACGTTTGTCAACATATCCTCACCATTCGAAGTTAATGGGGCACAACGTCAACTCGTCCGCTCACGAGCCACAGCTGCCAGTCACCGAGATCCGACCAGAAAGGCCAAGGGTCGTGCGAAAGAACAGCAGGGGCGCTGCAAACCGGCCACTCTCCGAAACAGCTCAAAAGGCCAGCGTCAGGCGGACGCGCCCCAGCCCGAAGTTGATGAGACGGCATCATCGTTTTTCGATGCACCGAGCCGTCGCCTCCTCGACAGGCGAGCATCCTTTGAGAGCAGCGATAGAGCTTTGGATCTCTTACACCTCGATGGCGGCAATACGGACCCGTTCGACGCATATCCTGTACCAGCCGAGCCGTGGTTCCATTGGGCCATCGACTACTACACCAAGGTGCATTTACCACCGGGGATAGCGCGGATCCAGCAATCTCAAGCTGAAGGAGATGCATACATCGTCTGGCAGATGAGGGTAGCTATGAGCGAACCCAGCTACTTCTACATGCAACTGCTCAGTGCTTGTGCGCCATTCGTTGACCAGGGCCGCTTTCCTGTGGAAGATGCGATTCGAATCCGTGGGCAGATGATAGCTTGTCTCAACGAGGCGCTGGGGGACGCCCGGCGTGCACTCAGCATACCTGTCCTACTCACAGTCGTTCGAGTCGCGCTTCATGAGAAGCTTTTTGGAGACCCAGAGGTCGCGGTTCAGGTGCATGGACGAGCATTCTCTCGAATGTTAGCTATGCGCGGCGGCCTCGAAAGCTTAGAGGTTCCACGGCTGTGCTACAAATTGATGCAGTGGGTCGATAACACACTCGCGGCGACTGATGCTGGTATGAAGGTAGAAAAACTGGTGTCAACTTGGGCACCGGCCAGACAACGACATTTGCTATGCGAGTGACGGCAGAGCGTAGGAATACTGCCAGAGGGATACGTCAAGTCGAAAGTCGCTCCGTTCAGGTAACATGAAGGGCATTCGCTCTGTTTCGCGGCCTTGACACGAGTACCGTACATCCGCGAAGAAGCAGTCGATGGGCTTGAGCATTTCTGCGCTTCGTCGCATTATAGAGCATCTCGCAGCAGCAACACCTGTTTCTCGTTGGCATTCCATGCCCAAGGCCGGCGCAGAGAAGAGAAGGTGAAGCTGAAGAAGAAGATCGGAAGGGTTTGCGCCGAGGACTCGGTTGTTTCGGCTATCGGCGGTACATCGGAAGGCCACATCCCGGCGAGAGATGCTGACCGCTCGCGACAACTTGAAGCTGGAAGCTCCACCTTCAAACGCTTACCTGCACATGGGCAGCAGCAAGATCCGGTTCAAATACCACCTACCCCGCCAGGCCTGCAGGACTCCAGGAACACCCGCAGCATGCGTCATCTTGCTCCAGATGGACACCGAGTGCTCTGCAGCGCTCTCGAAGCCGAGCGACGAAGAGAGGCGATGTGGATGCCAAATAAAGCGCTTTCACGTCTGTAGACAGACAAGCAGTACGAAGAGTAACAAGTATATGGCGAGCGTCGTGGCTTCCCTTGTCGCTGTACGCTATGACCACGGTCGCATCGCATCGCATCGCAACTTCACCCCTCACTGCACTTGGGAACACCAAGTGTGTCGATCATGCAGGCAGGCACTATAAACCCCCGACTGACTCTTCTTCACATCTTCAACACTTGACAGCCTCGTCGTTTCGCTGCTCTACCCTCTGACTCTAATCAATTGCCACCATGAAGGGAGCCTTTGTCCTTACAGCCCTTGCGGCTGCTGCAAAAGCAGCAGAGAACTGCAGTGACTACCTCGACTATGCCTTGGTGCCCCATGCACCTTTCTCTGGAGGCGTGTACAACTTGTCATCCATGAGGCCGGCTCCTTACTGCAGGACGTTCAACTCCTCGGTTGTAGAGAGCACTGTGAATGCAACCGCTGCCGCAATTTCGGATCCTGACCTCAAACGGCTCTTCGTTAACGCCTACCCCAATACGCTCGATACCGCAGTCAAGTGAGTTCCCATCTAGAGGAACAGTAACGTAGCCCATGCTAACCAACTCACCTCGGGAGTAGGTGGCACGGCTACGCGAATGGCTCAGATGAGGAGCTGACCTTCCTCATCACCGGCGACATCAATGCAATGTGGCTGCGCGACTCTGCGAACCAGATGCAGAGTTACTTGCCACTTCTCACAGCGTCCAGCTCTTTCGACTCACTGGCATCGCTCTACAGAGGCGTGATCAACCTTCAAGCGCGCTACATCCTGATCGACCCTTACTGCAACTCGTTCCAGCCACCCGTGGAGTCTGGAGTGAACCCGTCTCCGAACCCGTCAGCTAGCGACGATACAGTCTTCCCGAACTACACCAATACTTCTGTCTTCGAGTGCAAGTACGAACTTGACTCGCTTGCAGCTTTCTTGGAGGTGTCGACGAACTACTACAATGCCACTCAAGACGCTACGTTCTTCCAAAAGTATGTGCTGTGACAGGTAGAGCCCTCTGGAACTACACACACTGACCATACATGCCTCACTTCTAGGTACCAATGGGTCGAGGCCATCGAGTCGGTCATGGCTGTGGCAGAGAACATGACAGTCCCTACCTACCAAGCAGACGGCAATGTCAGCGTACTGTCCTACAGCTTTACTCGGCTCACTACACGAGCTTCTGAGACGACCGAAAACAGCGGTCTTGGCAACCCTTTCAACAACGGCACAGGTCTAATCAGATCTTTCTTCAGGCCTTCAGACGATGCGACCATCTTTCAAGGCTTCATTCCAGCTAACATGATGTTCTCTCGGTATCTTGCATCGGCCGCTGAGATCATGTCGGCGATCGGTGGTCAGGACGATTTAGCGGATCGTATGAGTACAATGGCAGCGAACCTCCGGACGGCAATCACCGACGCTGGCATAGTCAACTCAGCAACGTGCGGACAGATTTACGCCTACGAAGTCGATGGTTATATGGGGCAGAACATTATGGATGATGCAAACATCCCAAGCCTCCTCGCAGCACCGTTCTTCGGATACCTAGATGTCAACGATACGACGTACCAGAACACTCGCCAGCTATT